>PVLD010007201.1:0-93438 GCA_004027595.1 Dinomys branickii | reverse complement strand
GTTCTGGGTGGGGTTGAGTTTTGAGACTGCGTTTTGCCCCTCTGTTTTCCCATTTTTGGGTATCAGATTCAAGATGTGGAGCTATAAATTCCAAAGGCTGTTCAGCAGGAGAAGGTCAGCTGCAAAGGCTGCTCGAATGATTCCTTCTCTTTGGGAGAATGTCCCTTAAGCTTTCTGCTGAGAGTTCCGCTTAAAAGGCAGTTATTGGAGTACCTGCAGGGATGAAGGTTCCAAGGTGCCAGTCTATCCTTTGGGGCTTTCTGCGCGGCTCGCCCGATGCGCACGAAACGTGAGACCGCTGGTCGTTGCCGCCGCCAGAGAGCCGATCTCTGTCGGGAGTCGCCGGAGAGCTTCGCCGGGTCGGGGGGGCGGGAGGGATCCCAGATTTTGCTCTTATGGATTAAGTACAAATTCTAAACTGCGCTCGATGCTATTGCTAATTATATACTTTAGCTAGGATGTCATAGCTGTTGTAATCAGTTGCTCTCACTTCTGTAACAATACTGGGAAGCACTGGGCTAATAACCTCAGGGCACCTCAGCACCAAATGACTGGAGATTGAGCCAAACAGATACCAACATCTCAGCCTTAATTAATCAGGAAGGTAGGATGCTGGGATAGAAACAAAACAAGAAACTCTATTATGGTTTGTGTCTGGATGTACCCTTAAAGCCTCATGCAGTCATGGGGTGGGCTTCTAGAGTTTATGATTGATTCATAGCCTAATGTTGGGATTATGGGTGTGAGTACTACACTCACCCTGGGGCAGATAGTTTGCATACAGTGTAAGGGAGGGGAAGAGGCTTGCTCTTCCCATTGACACTCCTCCCTTTTGCTGGTTTTGCTTTTCCTGTTTTCTGCTGCCATGAGCTTCTACCCTCTGCCATGTGCCACTCTGCTGTGGAGCCAGCTTAGTATGGACTGAAACCTCCACAAACCGTGAGGTAAATAAACCTTTCCTTCCTTAATTGTGGGAATCAGGTATTTTGTATCAGCAATGAGAGAAAAGTAACCAAGACAACATCCTACTCATAGAAGACATCCCTAAAGAACAGACTTTCCCTAGAGAGGCCTTGATACTAGTGATAAATCTGCCTACTACAAAAACTTAACTAGGATCAACACACAAAAAAATTAAAAATTTTGAAGTAGAAAATTATAACACAGAAGCAACCTCAGACCACCAACCCACTCAGACCAAGTTCAGGAAAGAGTGAGTTAGAAAAAAGGAAAACACTCTCTTGAAATTTCTGAAATGATAGCAATTGAAGTAAAGAAATCCATGGGGCTGTAAAGAAAATCAGATCAGAAATAACCTCACAGGTAAAAAAAGAAATGATAACCATAACAAAAGAATTGATCAACACATACAGACATAGTTTTTAAAAAATAGAGCAGAGGAAAATGATGGAAACTGTGAATGACTACTATGGGAAAGAAATAGACTGCATAAAATGGATTCAGATATCCAGGAAATCAAATTTCCACTGAAAGCTGGAAACAACTTGAAGGAAACTAAAGACAGACTTTTGGACCCTGAAGACAGGATCATGGCTAGCGATCACAAAAGGAAAGATCTCTTAAAAATGGCAAGGGATCAGGGCCAGGGATATAGCTCAGCAGCACAGTGCCTGTCTGGCAAATGCAAAGTCTTGAGTTTGACTACCAGTATGCCCCTGAAAGAAAACTTTGAAACAACCCAAGAGATCAGGAAATAATTCAACTGCTGCAAGATGATGCAAAAAAATAATAGAAGAGTAACTGATGTCAATGAAACAGCAGGAGTCAACACAAATGACATAAAAAGACTATTGTGGAAATAATAGCAGAAAATTTTCTAAGCATGGGAAAGGAATTGGACACACATGAAGTGAGTCACGTAGAACTACAATTAGCCATGACCAAAGTAAATCTATACCCTTACATATACTAATTAGGATCCCAGAACTTCAGCCCAAGAACAGAATATTAAAAGTTGTTAAAGAAAAGAAATAGATAACCTATAAGGAAAGCCCATCAAAATCATGGCAGACTTTTCAACACAAACCCTCAAGATCAAGAAGACTTTGGAGTGAAGTAGTTCAAGTCCTAAAAGAAAACAACTTCCAATCCAGATCGATGTATTCTGTGAAACTATCTTCCAATTTAATAGAAAGATAAGATACTTCCATGACAAAGAACAACTGAAGAAATTCATGACCACCAAATCAACCCTACAAAGGGTACTGAAAGATACTCTAGATAGATAAAAGTGGTCAGGGTTTCAAGAACAACAACAGAAAGAAACCACAAGGCAGAGCAAGCAATTAAAAAGCAGGGAAAAGCAGGGACTCAACAGCAGGAACATAACACGACAAAGATAGGCCAATACATATCAGTTACAACCATCAATGTAAATTGCCTCAATTCACCAATCAAAAGAAACAGACTGGCAGAATGGAAGAAACAAGATCCAACAATACGCTGTATACAAGAAGCACATTTAACTATGAAAAAATTCATAGACTGAAAGCCAAAGGATAGAAAACAATACTCCATGTCACAAGAAGTCAGAAAAAAAGCAGGCACCGATTTTTTGTTTTCAGACAATATGAACTTCAAGCCAAGAATGATCAAAAGAGAAACAAGGTCTCTACATACTTCTTCAAGAGGAAAACATAACAGTCATAAATATATATGCACCAAATATGGGCGAGCCCAACTATATAGGAGAAATATTAATAGAAATAAAAAATCAAATAAGCAATAACATAGTTGTAATGAGGGACATTAATATCCCACTGTCATAAATAGATAAACTGGAGAACAAATCAGCAAAATATTATCTGAACTGAACAAAAGATATAAAAATTCTAAGTCACCCAATATCAGTCAATGAAATTGAGGCATAATTTAAAAACTACCAATGAAGAAAACCCCAAGCCTTTTTTTTTTTTTTATGCCAGGGAATCAAACTCAGGACCTTGCGCTTGCCAGATGGGCGCTTGTGCCACTAAGCTATATCCCCTGGCCTGAAAAGCCCAAGTCTTGATGGATTCAATGCTGAATTCTACAAAAAATTCAGAGAAGATCTAATGAAATTCAAAGGGAAGCAATACTTCCAAAATCACTCTTGGAAGCCAGCACTACCTTGATAACAAAACCTGAGACGAATCCAAAAAAAAGAGAAACACAGCCCAATTTCCCAACAGATATAGGCACAAAAATCCTCAAGGTACTGGAACACAAAATGCAGCAAATCATCAAGAAGATTATATATCAGGAACAAATAGGATTCATCCCAGGGAGGCAGGGGTAGTTTGACATGCACCAATAAATGTATTGTACCATACTAACAGAATCAAGGATACAAACCACATGATCATCTCAATAGATGCACAAAAAGCATCTGACAAAGTCCAACACCCATTCATGATAAAAACCCTAGAGAAAATTAGAATAGATGGTATTTATCTTAGTCTGATAAAAGCCATCTTTGACAGTCGAACAGCCAACATCATACTAAACGGTCAAAAAAGCTTTCACTCTAAAGTCAGAAACAAGACACGGATGTTCACTATCACCAGTTCTATTAAGTATAATCTTAGAAACATTAGCCAGAGTAATTAAACAATGGAAAGAAGTAAAAGATATAAGGAGATGAAGAGTTTAAATTATCATTATTTGCTGGTGACATGATACCCTACATAGAAGATGCCACTAAAAGACTTCTAGATTTAATAACCAAATTCAGTAGCATAGCTAGATCTAATGTAAACATTCACAAATCAATAGCTTCCTGTACACAAATAACAAACTCACTGAGAGAGAGATTAGGGAAACCACAAGTTTCACAATAGCATCCAGAAAAATGAAATACTTAGGAATCAAACCAAAGAAGGAAGTAAAAGACCTTTTCATTGAAAACTGCAGGACTTTGAAAAAAGATTGAAGAGGATATCAGAAAATGGAAGATGCCCCTTGTTCTTGGGTAGGAAGAACCAATACTCTGAAACATGACCATATTTCCAAAATTGTTATACAGACCTAATTAAATCCCAATAAAAATACCAATATCATACTTCACAGAAGTTGAGAAAACAAACCTAAAATTCATTTGGAATCAGAAGAGACCTAGAATAGCAAAAGCAATTCTGGGAAACAAAGGCAAAGTAGGGGGGCACCACAATCCCTGATTTGAAATTACACTATACCATAACCAACACAGCAAACAGCACGGTACTTAGTTCTGAAGATCAATGGGCCAGATGCAAAGATGTAAAATGACTCCAAAGGCACTCAGCCATCTTTGACAAAAGAGCCAAGTACCTTCACTGGAAGAAAGACAGCCTCCTCCAAAAACGGCGCTGTTAAAATTGGCTTGCCACATGATGGAGATTAAACCTAGACCCATACCTCTCACCATGCTCTAAACTAAAATCAAAAGAGATCAAAGTTCTAAATTGTAAAATAGAAACTAAATCTGCTGGGAGATAGAATAGGTAGAACTCTTAAAGACATTGGTGTAGACAGAGACTTTATGAACAAAACCCCATCCACACAGGAAATATTACAAAGAATCAACAGTGGGAATTTCATCATGTTAAAAAGCTTTCGTGGAGCAAAATACATCACCAACACAGTAAAGAGACAGCCTACAGAGTGGGAAACAATTCTGCCCCCTGTGCCTCAGACAAACAAGCAGTATCTACAACATATAAAGAACTAAAAAAAAAAACAGTCAGATCTCCCCAAATTTAAAGACTCAACCCAAAAATGAGCATCTGAAATGAATAGACACTTCTCAGGTGAAGAAATGCAAACAACAAATAAACATATGAAAAAATGTTTAACATCAGTGGCCATTCAAGAGATACAAATTAAAACAACACCAAGATTCCATCTCACCCTAGAAAGAACGGCTGTTATCAAGAAATCAACCAATAACAAATGCTAGAGCAGCTCTAAAGGAGCCCCTCTCCACTGTTAGTAGGAGAGGAGATTGGTTCACCCACTGTAGAAATCGATATGGAAAGTCCTCAAAAAAGTTAAACTGGAGGTTCCATTTGACCCAGCTATTCTCCTTGGTATCTATCCAAAAGAATTAAAAGCATCACACCACAGTGATACATGCACACACGTTTATAGCAGCCAAATTTGTAATAGCTAAATCTTGGAAACAGCACAATAATTAATAATTAATCAATGGATAATGAATGAATCAATAATTAAATAATTAATGAATGGATAAAGAAAATGTGGCTTTTTTATATGAGGGAGTATGACTGTGCCATAAATAAAGATAAACTTGAGATATTTCTGGCCAAATGGATGTACCTTGAGATTGTACTCATAGGAAAGATATATTGGACACACATGTTTAAATACTGTATTCTTTCTGTGGCATAAAAAACTGAGAGGGTAAATAAGGGTCAAAATGTATAAAAGATATTCAGAAAGAGGAAGAAAATATTCAAATGGGCAGAAGAACATGGGAAGAGGGAGGGTGAAGGAAGAAAGGGAAAAGAAAAAAATGGAAACAAAACTTTTGCACATGGGGAAGGTACAGGGGTTGAAGGGAGGAGAGGGACTCGGGGAGAAAGAGGATACCAGGATATACTATATCAGGTACAGATTCCTGCAATGAATGTGCTCATTATGTATGTCTAAACCATAGCAATGAAAAAGATTTTTAAAATCCTTCAGGCTGTATCTTGTGTCTCTGTCATTTTGGAAAGTGAACTGGCTGTGTGTGCTTGATTAAACAACACTATTATTCCCCAACTTGGCCAAATGCAAGACATTTGGCAGATTGTCTTGGACAACCTTACTTTGCAGTCTTCCACAAGCAGCATCTATCAGCCAACCCACAAGATTTCAGAACAAATAAAGTTGAGATCAGATCACCTCTTCGCTTGACTCCTGAGCCCCCTTCCCTGTACCCTGCTGGAACACCTCCTCGGTTCACCTTTGACCGTTTTCCTGAACCATGATACCTATTCTTAAAAAAAATACTTCCTTTGTTTATACTAAAGTCTGCTTCTTACTGACACCTGTAGAATAGAAATTTGACTCTTTTTCTTTTACATTTCTCTAGTGTTTAATGTTGTAAAAATATTTGTTTACAAAAAAGCTTTGATGAAGCTATTGGCAAAGGTGAATATTGATATATATTAAGTGTTCAACTTTCATAAACCTCATATTTCACAACAGCGACCCAAGCTGGGTGGATTTAATAACATGCTGATAAAAAGAAAATTAAACTAGAATAGTGTTGGCTCAGGGCACTTGAAACAAGAAGACATTGTTGGATCAGGCTGGTAGCACATCCGCATGAGATCTGACCTCTGAAATAGACTGCAGACATGCTCCCTCAGCCCTAATGTCAGGTGACCTTAGGACTGGGCAAAATCGCAGCTTACTGAAACACCCTCAGTTTATGCTTGTTATGGTTTGTGGCTTATTTTGCAATGGGAACAATATAATACAGGACATATATTTTATAAGATTATTTATAATAGTCACCCAAAGAATGGTATACAAGACAGTACAGGAAATCTGTCCACACACTAAGACAAAGGAATCCAGTTAAGGGCCTGGATCTCACGGAAATGTCCTGCATGAATCCGGCTGGAGACCTAGAGCTCATAACAATGCCTCCCAAGAGTCCAACTGGAGCGTAGAGCCCATAACAATATCTCATGCAGCCCTGTTTCACGGATTTGTGCTGGGAAGGCCCAAAGGTCAGTGGTAGAATCTAGAAAGTCTGTGCCAGCGGGATGAAGGATCTGTGCTAGCAGGCTGAGGGATCTGCACTGGAGCCAGGAAGCAGTGTTCAAAGTAAGAACCAGAGCTCCCCTGAAAGGCACCACAGCCATCCTCAGCAACAGTGAGGTTCCAAGCTCCTCTGATGATCAAGATGGCCAAGTTTCCATCAGGGAAGCCAATGCAGCAAGCTTCTCCTGGAGATCAGCAGCGCACCATCTTCCCCTCTAGAGCCAGGAAGTGATGCTCAGAGTGAGGACCAGAGCTCCCCCAAAGTGAACCAAAGCTATTCTCAGTGCCAATGAGGTTCCGAGCTCCTCGGAGGATGAAAACAGCCAAGCTCATCAGGAATGCCAGCGTGACGAGCTCCTCCAAAACAACCAACAGCTCCTTGCAGCTTCCACCAGCTCCCAATAGCCTCTCTCAACTCCCAACAGCATAACTTGTTCTCCAGTTCTGCCTCTTATGCTGCTGGCAACAGTCCCCGGGTGGGCCTCCCACACCCAGCACCACTTACTTAGTTCAGCTGGGGGTTGTAAGGTGACCACCAGTTGTCAGTCTACCACAATGCTGACCTTCTCTGTAGAAGACGCCTTTTCCCAAACTACCCCAACAGACTACTCCCAGGCCTTTTCCTAGGAGAACCTTTCACTTTCACTCTTGCCCACAGCAATCAGGATTCTTGACTAACAGTCACTGTATTTGTGAACTCCTTGGTGGTTTTAGGTTTTAAATATAGCTGTCATTTTATTTGACCCTGGGAACACAATTTAAGTCTACTTGAATCTGTGCCTCCTATGCTGAAAACTTAATTAGCACCAAAGAAATGTGGTTATCTTTGTTTTGAACTAAACTGATTTTACTTGTGTTGATAATGCTAATAGCACTAATTAAGAAAATATGCTGTACCTAAAATGAAGCATCTACTTGCCTTTCCAATGAAAGGCTAATAATGTACCGCTCTTTCTCTATCCACAGAAAATGATGGCTGTCTTACTACAGTTGCTGCAAATAAATAAACGTGTTGAACGTTTCAGATAACTATGAACATACATATAAAGTACTTGTATTATCAAAGTTATGCATTTTTGTATGCAGAAAAATCACTGCAGAAGATTACAGGTAAGATAAATCTAAGCTTAAATGTACTTTTCCAAAGCAAGGTTCTTCTGTCCGTTGTGACACCGGTGATGGAAGCCATGGCCTTTGAGCTGAGTTATATTCTCAACCATTGAATTTTTTTTTTTTTTTTTGAGACAGGGTCTCATTACATTGCCCAGGCTGCCTTTGAACTTGTGACCCTCCCACCTCAGCCTCCAGAGCTGCTAAGAGTACAGCTGTGGGCCACTCTGCCTGGCCCAAAGCAGCCATTGCTCAGATGTTAGCATAGTATTTTTGTGGGTTTGTGGGATTCTGTGCACATGCACCGGGAGTGGGATTTTATAGCAAAATTGGGATTGTAATTTTGGATTCTCTAGTCATGTCCTGTGAATATATTTTGATTATAGTAAATATATTGAAAGACATAACCTAGAGATGACAAGGAAGTCAACAGCTATGTTATTCAAAATCTTTCATTATTAATTTAGTTTTTAAGATTATGATTAATGCTACAAGATATCCTTTTATCTCAATCCTTGACTATGTATCTGGTTATCTTCTTAGCACAAAATAACACGTGAGAACTTCTGGCCTATAGGTGAATGTTTTTAGACTTCTGTAACATTTTGTCTAAATATTCCTTCTATCAAGTGTCCTTCAGCTAGCTTAGCCCCAAATCATACATAATTATATGAGCATTAAATATTATTTTCCTTTCATCATTGCCACTTTTATATATGCAAATTATCTTGTTTACACATCACTAAATGTGATTATTGATTCAGTAATATTGAATACGCTAGTGCTGCATTGCTAAAACCAGAATGTTTAACTTACATGGATTAACAGATTCAAAGGAAACCCTATTTCAAAATTTTATTACAAAATAGAAGGTATGTGATATATTTTACCTCACATTCAAAAGGAGTCAATTCTTTCTCCTGTAAAAGGCACTTTAGTAATACATCGTTAATTTGAAAGTATGTGACTTTGTATGCTTTCTTCAAATGAGGCAAAATAAAGAGGAACAGAAATATAACCCATCCCTATACAGGTAGTCCTCAAAATTATAAGTGTAAAAAGTAGGAAATTCAGCCAGGCTCAGTGGCACGTGCTTGTAATACCAGTACTGGGGAGGCTATGGCAAGAAGATCACTGTGAGTTGGAGGACAGCCTGGGCTACATAAGCGAGTTCAAGGCCGGCCTGCACTACAGAGTGCCTCAAAGTAAAAGAAGCAAACTTAGTGTGTTTCCATTTAGCTTGCCTAACATTTCTGGATTGAACATTAACATTGTTTGGTTACTAGACTTCTGTAACAGAATAAATCAATATTCCCACAAATTTTCAGTGGGGGTTCACCAAAAATATTTCTAAGGAAAAATACTTCAAACCAGATTTGACTGGGTTACTCAGAAAAATGGGCCCCACTCCCTTCCAGATGTTATACTTTTAGGGTATAATTGGATTCTTATGACAGAAGTTAAGCAGACATAACATATATTCTATTCTTTTAACGTTTACAAATATATGTAAATGAGCTCTACAATGACACATGAGGAAGCCTAACTGATTACTATTTTATAATCAACAATTGTATCAGAATAGGATCATGTTTACATTTAAATTGTTTCCTAAACACCTTCATAGAGTTTTAGAGAAATTAATCCATTTAAATCCAGGTCTCAGGCATACTATTGCCCAACAAAGCCATGGCTCTGAAGGAATTTTTTTCTAGCTTGAAAAGAAGCCTCTGTGGTCCAAGAAGAGAGGGTGGGGAGTTGACTGAGGCAGCGGAGTATGCAGCTTCCTGGTAATGAATCCTCCTGGGGGAACATGGGGAGAATTACTAGAAACTATGAGAGCAACTTTCTCATAGATTTTCTGAATAGACCAAAGTCTTAAAGAGGACTAAATATTGGTGAAAGTTCCCATTAGAATGTGAACTCCTCAGAAAAGAGGCTTAACGTTTTCCACTCCTGTGAACAATAAATATATACTGAATGAAATAGTTAGCGTAGTATGTGAAATAAAACCTTTTGCTACATTCTTTAACACAGATACCTTATAATGTACTTCTATATCTCTGGATGGGATTATCATTCCTCTGAAAATGACCCTTCACATCTTGGGTCAAAAGAACCCACAGGATTTCTGCATGACTTGTGCACCTGCCTCGCAGAAAAGTGGAACTGCATTATTTTAAAGTTTTCATTTAGAGCTATTGGATTGTTACTCAATTCAAGTGGGAGATATTCCCCTGAAGTAGGCATTTCAGTTTCTAATGCATTCATCTCTTTTATTTCACTGTTCTGTTGAAACATAAAGCTTAAGGGAAATTCTCTTGAATATCTACTAGTACCTACTCCGTCATTATGCTGCTATGGAAAGTCAACTGAATTTTAAATTATTTACAGTGCCAAACCTGGTATGAAAATAAGAATGGCAATCTTATTTCAAACCTGATCCAAAACAACAGGTATGACAGAGATTCTTTCTATGCCTGGAAACTAGGTATAGCAACTGTTATTTCAAAACTAACAAACATAATGGTTAAATTTCAAGTTAAAGCTACATTCAATGAAGAAAAAGGTACACTTATTTAATAACTTATTAGTTTATTTATTTACCTTGGGTTACTAAGGATTGAATGCAGGACTTTAGCACAAAGCAATATCCCCAGCCCTTTAATTTTTATTTTTGAGACTCAAGTCTCACAAAGCTATTAAGTATCCCAAGCTGATTGTGAACTTGCAGTCCTCCTGCCTTGGGCTCTCAAAGTGCTGGGATAACAGGCATAGGCCACCTTGCCCAGTTTAGATTCTCTAAAGATTTGAATTTTTTCAAATATTTAAAGTATGTTTACAGCTGAGGAGATAGCTCAGCGGCACAATGCCTGCCTGGCAAGATTAAGGCCCTGAGTTCAGTTCCTGGTACCAAATAAATAAATAAATAATATTTATAAGGATTGGTTAGTTATAGAAATAGATACCTATCGATGACTGCTGTCAGATGGATGGAGCCTTCACACCCCAATCTCTAACTTTCACAGTCAACCAATGATACCAAATATTTTTGTATGTCTTCTAGGAACTAGGCTAAGCATACACAAACCTATTCATGTCTTGTAATACAAACGACAGTGTTCAATAGATGTTCGTGGTTCAATATTTTCACTTGTTAAAAATCTTGATATTTCAGTTCATACAAGCCTTATCTTTCCAATGTCTACACCATATTTTATTTCATGAAAGGCTTATCTTTCTATGTCTGTACCACGTTTTATTTAAACAGAAACTTAACAGAAATTTAGATTTGTTCAAAACTTTTCTATTGAAATAATGATGGAAACAAATTTATTTTCTGTGTCTCTGTACTTAGGTGAGATTTTTTTTCCATTTTTCTGGTTTATTTGGTAGATATTCTCTGTTAGTTTAACATCACTGTCATAAAATACCTAGATATTTATCTTTTTAAAACGAAATGTTTATTTTTGCTTGGAGTGTCCAGTCCATGATCAGTGAAGTCCATTTCTTTGCCCCTCAGGTGAGGCAATGATCATGGTGGAAACGCATGGAGGAGCAAACCTCAGAGCCAAGAAGCAAAAGAGAGGAGGAAGAGGTGACAGCGCCCTGACGCCTTCTGAGGGCGCCCTCCAATGACGCAAAGGCTTCTCACTAGGCCCCGCCCCCAAAGGCTCTGCCACCTTCTTGGCAACCAAGTCTTTGATACGTGGGTCTGTGCGGGGAACTTCAAGAACCAAACTGCAGTACAGAACTGTCAGACTGCATTTCAGAAAAGGCTAATCCATTTGAACACCTGGCAACAATGTATCCATACCCCAGCAGTGATTTTTATCAATATTTTTATCATTGTCAATCTGATGTAGGTCATAAAACCCATGAGACCATATTTTTCTTTTATAAAGAATGATAACTAAAATATCCAGAAAAAGATACTACTTACCTTGAATATGGTTTAACAGTGTTCTTCAAGACTTTGGGTATTGAAATTTTCTCTCTGTTGTGAAGTACTAAGAGGGTGGAGACATACTCTATGGTGTCCAGAGGTGGGATATTTGGGACCAGATTAGGATTAAATAGGGTCACTAGAGTGTAACACCTACGACCTAATCTTAGTGATCATAAAATGACAGAGACCAGAGGAGACACAGGCACACATTGCTCCCCTGTCTCTGGGCTGTACCACATCAAGATGCTGCCTGGATAAAGCCATCCCTGGTGTGATCCCTGCATTTGCACCTTGAGAAACATTAAACAAACACACCTCTCTCCTGTACACTGACAAGGCTATCAGGCTATGCCATTAGAAAAAGAAAGTGGACTTAACATTTGGTATGAATTGGGAGAGCTTCGTGGGCTCTTCCTCCATTTGTAATTACAATAACACCTTTATGGGAGCATGCTCAAAATATAGATGTAACAACATGGGTACTCATGACATAATGTTGTCTCTATTCCTATAGCACCTTATCAGTCACTAGTATTTACTTACAAAAATGGTATCAGGCTGCTTACATAGACACATATGTATACATACTAAAACAATAGATGTGTGTACTATATATAGATAGAAACTATATGCATTACCAATTAAAGAACAGAAACAGGAGAACCTGTAGGTTTGTAATTCAAGTCTAAATGCAGTGTATTTCACCTTTTTCTTTTGTTTCTGTTGTATTTATACTGTACTATAGATATATGCTTATATTACAACATTTAGAGCTAATACTCCTAACTAGCAATTTATATATGTGAGCACATATTATCTTCAACTTATTTAACTAAATCTTAATAAAATAGATTCAGAAGTGTTCCCAGCATTTGTATTATAAACAATCTCATTGCAAACATCACCAGATTTTTATTTGAACAGTTGGAATTAAGTGTTTCAAATTAAATTCCAGTAACTAAATCGAACACTTAAAAATCTTACCAGCTGTCCAGAAAACAGTTTTACTACTTTGTATTTGCACGTAGAATATGTAAGGATATATTTTCTTGGTTACATTACAGTTGGAAAAAAGCCCTACTATGACCCAAAATTACTCTTCCCAGTGAAGGGCAAGCTGAGACCAAAGAAAGAAGCAGATGACTCCAGGTTTAAAGATTTATTAAAGGGGAAATTACAGAGGGGGCAGTCACACATGGAAGCAAGATGAGGCTGATCTTCACGCTTGCAGTAGTTCAGTCCATTCTTTTATATCATGTAATGAGAAGGAAAAGAGAAAAGGGAAATTCTAATGAATAGTATCCACACCCATCCAGTTACTTTCTTACTGTATTTGCTCGCTACTTAAGTTAATTGTTTAGATTCCCTGCAATCTGGTCAAATTTCCTAAGGAGCGAACATGAGGTAGTTCCTGGGAGCGGGTAATGTTGCAGGCAGCAGCAGGTATCTCGGTACCTGTGTTTCCTCTGGTCACTGTGTCCTGCAGCTCACTTGGAGGGCATGTGCTTGGAAAATATGTCCACAACACTCCACTCCTTATGAGTCATTTTACAATCCCTATTCTCCATCTTCTGTGAGAGTACTTGGCCACCAAGAGGTGTTTTAGGGTGAGGATGGTGACATCACTCTCAACCTTAGTGTCGCCTGCAACATCAGCCATAGAGACACACACAGTACAAAGCGAAGAGGAAAAGAAGTAAGAAAATGATGGTTTAACAGGCCTTTCCATTAACTTCCCTAACCTCCAGCTCATTCAGTGACTGGCTGCTTCACTGACTGGGCAACATCACATAAGATCTTTTGCTTATGATGTCATACAAGGGATGAAGAGCGACATTCCCATGTGTACCTAGAATATATACCACCAAGAGATTAACCGGGTAACTGATGGTACAGTTACAAAGGCAAACTGTCTCTCCTGCAATAATCCAACACTGGCGGATTTGTTGAGAGCGGTTACCCAGGAGGTATACCACATATGCTGCCTATAAAAGACAGAAGTGCCTCCTGTGACTCTTCTCAAGAAGCAGTGGTGGTGGTTGTATATGCTGGACTAGGAGCCCAGGGAATTCCCCCCTGTGCAAATGGGTAAAGTTCTTCCATTGGAATCTCAGGCCCAGTGACTAACACTAAGATGGAAGTCCAGGTCACTAAGGTGAGCTTTTTTGCACTCAACCTGGTGAGCTGAGGGTTTCCAGCCTAACAAACTGTACTTTGGTTTGATGTTTGAAGGGGTACACATGGCCATGTCATGTTCATTAAGAGCTAGCTGATAATTGAGTGCATCTTAGCTTGTTTCCATACTCTTGGCCTTCGCATAGACTCATCAAGCTTTCCTGGACTGTTAATGTGACATCAAGTCCACTGGTTTGCCATCCAGAAGTTGAATAGCTTGTAGAAACACTTTCATGCCCAAACCCAGTTGGGTGTCCCTTGTAAGTGCCTTTATCTAGTATTTGAGGACATCATTTTCTCATTCCACAGCCCAGTGGTCTGTGGGCTACAGGAGAGATAGAAGGTCCACAGCACTTCATTTAATTATCTGCTCTTGTATATTGCATCCTTTGAAGTGGGTTTATCAATTGATGTCCTAAAGATAGATTGATAGATAACTGAGCCCATAGCTGAATCTGCTTTTAGGAGGCGGGGCTTGGTAAAGTGGTGCAGGACACTGGGGACATCAACTGGAAGGATGTTATTCTTGTTCCTAGAGCCTCCCTTCCCTCTCCGCTTGCTGACTGCTATAGGTTGAGTAGTTTTCCTTCATCGTGCCTCTCTGCCATGCAGATTCTGCCTGGGAACCAGCCAACCATGAACTATACTCTTTGAAACTGTGAGCCAAGTAAACCTCTTCTTAAATTATAGATTTCACATATCCTGTCCCAGTAATAGGAAAGAGACCATCACGGTAATGGACCCATATAATCTATATTCCATTTCTGGATGCATATTAACCCTGTATGTATCTGCCTGGAGAGCTGAGTCGGAGCATCATGGTGTCCTGCGGAACAGAATGGGCCCTGTTGTATCACCTGCCATAACTCACTCAATTTCACAGGCACAGCTGTGGCTTCAGCAGTTCTCCATCCTGTCTTTGCCTTTTTATGCCCAATTTGTTCATGAATCGACAGTGTTATGTCCTCTGTCTACAGGGCCATAGCATATTCTCAAAAGGACACCTGCTTCCTGAGTGCCTGGTGGTGGCCTGGGGGTGTGGGACCCTAATTGCAAAACAGCACAGGGTTCTTATTTGTGCCTGTCTCCAGCGACATTTCTTTCCCACAGATGGGCTTTTATATGACATTTAACCCCTTGCTTGTAATTGCCCCATCCAAGCAGTGAAGTCTTTCATGATGGCCCAATTTTTAGCACAGAGTATTAAATCCAAGGTGCAAGCACCACCAGTTCTCCCCATGCAATCACAGCTTTGACCACTGGTTCACATACCACCTCATACAAAGTTAAGGTGGTTTAGTGGTATAAGTTGACTTATACCAAAGTAAAGTTCGATATTTCAGGCACACCACTTTGTGTGAGTCACAACATGATCCTTTGAACACTCTGATCACCTGCCCTTGACCACCCTGCAACTACACTGTCATTGGTCTGGAGTTCAGTTTGGATGAAGGTCGTATCTACTGTCAACAGCTGCTGTGCTAGCCTAAGGTGCTGCTTGTCATTCAGCTGTTCTCTATAGCTAGGACGAAAATCCTAACAAAAATGGAGTTTTATCTGCTGGCTGCCCGCATGTCTACACTACCCAGCTTTCCCACTGTGATGACAAAATATCTGATACAACTTAATGCAGAGAACAGTTTATTGGATTCACAGTTTCAGAGGTCACAGTCCATGGCTGACTGGTTTCCATTGCTGTGGGTATGAGATGAGACAAAGCATCTCAGCAGAAGCCTGGAGCAAAGCCACCCACTGAATGGTGACTTGCAATCAGAGAAGAGGGGAAGAGTGCCAGCAGGAGAAGTATGCACCCAGTGACCCTTCTCCACCTGGGCTCCATCTCCTAATGGAACATTCTGCTATGAACACAGGTGGATTAATCCACTGGCAAGCATATCACCCCATGATACAGGCATCTCTCCTGGAGTCTCTTAACTCAATTGACCTGACAAGATCGACGGGCACAGTGGCATCTCATTCCATCTTCGGTTGATAGACACTTTAAAATCACAGAGCAGCTGGGTGTGGTGGTGCACACCTGTAATGCCAGTACTTGGGAAGCTGAGGCAGGAGGATAGCTGTGAGTTTCAGACCAGTCTGAGCTACAAAATGAGTTCAAGGCTAGCCTGAATTGTATAGCAAGACCCTGTCTCAACCACACACAGACACCACACACACACCACACACACACATACACACACACCACACACACACACACACACACACACACACACACACACACACACACATCTCGTAGGGCGATCCCATCCCTGCCATCCTTACTGCCTTATCCTATTACACAGATTATCCCTTTTCAGGTATCTGCTGCAGTTTCAGGGTCCCATCCCAGATGGCTCCCTTTTTAATCAACCAATAACAAGGTCTGAGACATTGGGGTAGGCAGGCTTACCAATATCCCCATAGAGTCACAGAAAGTAGTACTTCCTTCACACTTGTGGGTAAAGGGTAGGCCTGGCCTGCATCTATCTCACCAACCAGATGACTCTCAGGAACTTTACAAGCTTGCCTGGTCCTTGCATCTTGTTAGGTTTACCATCCATCTGTACAATCAGAAGTACCTGACAGGTCCCAGTGGTCTGTAGGAATGAGAAACCCTCAGTTTTTATCATTATGTTAGCAATGTAATATAACTATAAAATACTGGGAAAGTAAAAGAGATAGTATAAAACAGAGGGAAGGGCCAGGCCACCATCCCGTGGCAAATTGTGTCTATGTATGCATCCTCCTAGTAGCAACTGAAGGCCACCGCTGTCCTTTCCCTTTAAAAGCAAATTGATAGTCCATGGCTAGGAAAACACTTAAAAATGGTGTTAGCCAAGCCCAGTCCAGCCTGCACAGTAACTTCTTACGGAGAATACTAATTATTCAAGCAAAGAAGTAAAGTTCTCTACAACAGTATGTTTGGGAGTTGTTCCCCCAATTCCCTGCACTCTACTGTCATTCTCCATGACCCTTCATAAGACCATTAAAGGAGCTTTGCATGGGTCATACAATTCCCAGCCTTTGCAACTTCATAACTGTCTTTTGTTTCTCTGTGATACCTTTGCAAACTCTTGCCTAGTGATCATAGTTCTCTCCAATATGGAAAGAACAACACTTCCTAGTCTGCAAGCCCACATGAAACAGATTTTATTACCTGTGACCACAGGATATATTCTCCCAGGATGGTTTGTCTTTCCCTGTTGCCAGTATCTATAATGTTTTTTGTGACAGTCAAGTCGTTGATCAGATCCTGTCTGGGAAGATTCAGTCCAATTTGCAAAATATAAAAGAGTCTGATGTGTGTTTTGCTGTTATAATTCTTTTAAACCTATGTAAAATTTAATTATGACTGATGTGACAATGCCTTGACAACATGACATTCAAGATGAGCTTTCTCTTGCATCATAAACCGTAACTGAAGTGGGTAGCCAGCTGACAGCCACCTTGACAAGTGGGTACTAATATGCAAATAGAATAGTGGGCACCTAGGGCTATTTCCTTAAGATTGGTGTCTGCAACTGAGATAATACACCTTCTGGGGCTATCAACACAGTATTTTCAAACTGCCATTTGAAACACATCTCAAGGGCCGGGCATATAGCTCAGCGGCACAAGCACCTGCCTGGCAAATGTAAGGTCCTGAGTTTGGCTCCTGGTACCAAAAAGAAAAAAAAAAAAAAAGAAATGCATCTCACTGGGACTTTAGAGTTTGTGATAGTCACTCTGAAGTGGTGCTGACAATCAGATGCTCTGTCTGACAGAGCATTCTGTAGCTTCATTGCTGATGACCTGGTGGCATTCTGAACACACCTGAGTGTCACCTTGGAAAGATGTGTCTTCCAAACCATTTGGCTAATTTCGTCTATGGACGTATGTTTCATCTGTTCCTAGCACTCTGTGCTTAAGTAACTTTCTTTTGTGTATTTCTGCCTATATTTTCATATATTCTTTTTTACTTATTTTTGCTTATTGTGTTTTTGCATGCATTGGAATAAGCCCCTTCTGGAACTCTGTTTCTCTTGATTTGTCACTTGGTTAAAGACAAAGAACCTACTGCTCTTGGTAGACTTTAATTGCTTTGGTTAAATTTTAACCACCTTTAAGAGAACATGACTACTCTGTCAGTCCAGCATTACAAAAGGGCATTTGTTTTGCCACAGTATTACATCTTCATGGCATCTTCAGGATGAACAGGACTCACGAAGCAACTAGGATTTCCCTGTATGAGGGCATACTCTGCCACCATCTTTATTAAAACCATGACTGTTTAGTAATTTCAAGACAACCAGGCTGGGCATGGTGGCACACACCTGTAACTCCAGCACTCAGAAGGCTAACACAGAAGGAATGTCACCAGTTCGAGACAAGCCTGGGTTACAAAGTAAGTTCAGGCCCAGCCAGGAGTGAACAGCGAAACACTGTCTTTAAGATGACCCCTCCCAAAAAAGACAACCAACAAATTGTTACCTCCACATGTGGTTTCAGATTTTTCACAATCATGTGTACTTTGGAGTGATCCTGGTTCCACTCCTAAAGCAGTGTTTGGAGGAATACAACTGTCTTGTTTATTTTTCTCTCATTGCTGAGACAAAATAACCAACATCAAAACTTAAGGCAGGAAGGTTTCTTTAGTGCACAGTTTGTGGAGGTTTCAGTCCATAATCAGCTGGCTCCAAGGCAGTGTGGCATGGCACGGGGGCAACAGCTCAAGATGACAGAAGATAGCAAAAGCAGCAAGAGCACAAGAGGACAACCCTCTTTCCTCCCTTATATGGTAACCAGGCTCTCCACCGTAGGGTGGGTCCTTTACACGGATACCATCTCCCTGCCCTCCTCTTGCACAGGCTCACAATGTACACAAAGGAAGGACCCGGCCCCTGTTGAGTCACTTGGTTAACCTTCTAAACTTCTCAGTTTGACATAATGTATCAACTGTAACAACCACCTTCACAGGCTTTTATACAGAAAGTGTCCCTAAATGACTTAACCAGGATTCACAATTGCCTGACACACTGCTCTCTAGCTTTAGCCCCTTCCACAGCCCCAAGAAAATAGCCCTGGTTTGCCTATGTTTTCCTCTGTAGTACTGGCTACAACCAAATCTACTCACATTTGCTTATGTGTCATCCTAAGAAGTTCCTGCATGTTCCTTTTCACTGAAATAACAACCATCTTTAGGGGTGCCTGCTTCCATATTGTTACTGTTCTTACCCGATCCTAAAATCACTCATTCTTTCCCATATCAGCAATAGTTTACTGCTCTTCAGGTTATTGGATCACATTGCAGTGTAGTGGTTTTCATGCTTAAGGCAAAAAGTAGCCCCAGGCCATGTACATAACTTGGCACATTTCCAATTCCCTTAGGATCCATTATATCTCCTTTATAGATTTCTAGTTGGGTGTGTTGACCCAAAAGTTCCCCTCAGTGATCCGTGATTAACAACACTAGCTAATAACCTCATCCAACAGTAAGTGGGTGCCTAAAATGTCACACTACATTCAGTATAGGTTCTGCTTCAAAGCAGGCTGGGTAGTTGCTTAGTTCATTTTTCTGCTGCTTGGTTAATGAGAGATATTCCCTCCCCGCCCATATTTCAGAACTTCACTAGCCACACAGAATGGCTCTTCCTAGGTTGCCATTGAAACTCAGCAGCTCAATCTCTCTTAGTTCAGTGGATGGGTATGCTTACAAGCTGCCTGCTTCCTAAGTAGGCAGTCTGACTCTATTGTGTTCCTGCATCTGGTGAGTCTCTAGCTAACCCTAAGAGACTAGGGTGCATAACATTCTTTCTCCCAACCCATCTTCCACTATGGCTTCTGTCTATTACATTTACTTTTCAATGGGTTCCATTTTTTTCAATCAAATCTGCTGTGAAAACAGTGGCACAGACCTTCACCTTGGAAGTGTCCGTTCCCGTAAGTTTAGTCTACACGAAAGTTCCTAATTTCTTATCCTGGTGTCCAATCTTATTGAATAGCCCTGTGACATTCAGGGTAGTTGAAATCAGAGTCAAAATTCACATATTCTCTCCTAGTTTCAATTTCTTCTCCACTTTCCTTCCTTTGAATTCTGGTTACTACACATCCTTAGCCTCTTGCACTACTGTCTTAGTTACTTTATTCATCTCTGGAACAAATTGCCTGACACCCACAATTTAAATGAGGAAAGGTTCATTTTGGTTTATAGTAATAGGGGTTTAGTCCATGATCAGATACTTCCAAGAAAGAAACAGTGTGACATAGGGTATGTTGGAGGACAAGCTGCTTATATCAGCTTGGGGAAGCAGAGTCAAGGTAGAGCTGGAGAAATATACGTGTCCAGTTCATGCACACCATGATCCACCTCTTACGACCAGATCTCTTCCTAAAAGCTAAATTACCCTCATCACCTACTCACCTTCCAAAAGCTTCATCTATGAGTGCATGAGGCTCTTACAGGACATCTAGATATAAACCAGAACAATAGATTGCACCACCATTTACATGTTCACAAGGGGCCAAAATTTATGTCTCACTGCTAGGCAGCTCTGGCATGTGCATGACTGTCCCATCAGGTAGTGTGACATATTCCCATCAGGGGATACAAGCTGCCTGATGCAACAGTCATGTACATACCATCCCCAGTACAAGGACTCTAATAAGACAGTCATGTAGCACCGGATGGTTCAAGCCAGCAGGGACATGTTAAATGATTTACTTCTTCAAGCAAGTTAAATGTTTCTGCTTTAACATTTTCATCTTTGACCCATTTTTATTTCAGTTTAGTACATAGTGAGAGAGATGAGTCTAGATTTAATCTTCTTCATCCAGATAGCCAGTTTTCCCAGCACCATTTGTTAAATAGGGTGTTTCCTCCAGTCTACATTTACAGGCTTTTATGGGTGATATATTGTGTCAATTTGAGGAGTGTAGAGGTTTGGCTAAGGGGCTCAGAAGTTCTGCATCTTGGGATAAAAAGTACATGCCCTTACCCTTCTGGGATGTTGTTTATTGTGGTACTTTGAGAAGTTTAAAAGGTTATCTATGTGACTCAGCAGGGAGCAAGGGTGCTTACTTTGTATTCATCCTAAACCTGTGCAAGAGGAGGGCATGCAGTGGGTGTGGGTGTAGAAGACCATCCACTGCCCCAGAAGGGGCAGACTGCATAAAAAAAGGAATTGAGGAAGGACTGGCTGATAGTTCTTTAGAGGAGCCCCAGTCTTCCCCTGTGTCTCTTGGCTTCTGGTGCAGACCGTTTGGCTTTCACCGTGAGCCTTCTGGCATTGGCTCTCTGGCCTTTGTTGTAGATTCTTCAGCATCCATAGCAGACCCATCAACCCTTTGATATGGACTTGCACGGACACTGCAGTGAGCTCCAGGCCTGGGGCTGGGCTCTTCAATCTCCAGCTTGCAGAAACCCTCTGCATGCTTCCTCATCCAGCTCTGTAGCTGACCATTATAAGCCAAACTTGTAATTTCTTGTACATTTGCATAACTTGTGTTATATCTGTTTCTGTAGTAAACCCTGACTGATACACAGGCCCTTTTCAAAGATCAGATAACTAAATGTGCCTGGAGTTCTTTCTGCATCCTGTATTCTGTTCCACTGATCCACATACCCGTTTCTGTGCCATAATGTTTTTACCACTGCAGCTTTGTGGTGTAATTTGAGGAATATGATGCCTCCTGCTTTGTTCTTATTGCCCAGGATTGCTTCTGCTATTCCGTGTCTTTTCTGGTTTCATATAAATTGTAAATTATTTTTCTTCTAGCTCTGTCAGGTAGGCTATTGCTATTTTGATTGGGATTGCATTAATTCTGTAGATCAGTTTTGGAAGAATGGTCATTTTGACTCTGTTGGCTTTGCCCATCTGGGAATAGGGGACATCTTTCCATGTTCTGGTGTCCATTTTGGTCTCTTTTCTCAAAGTACTATAATTTTCATTGTAGAGAGCCTTGACTGCCTTGTTTGGGTTAATTCCTAAGTACTTCATTATTCTTGATGCTAACGTGAATGGTATTGTTTTCCTCATTTCTTTTTCACAGAGTTCATTGTTTGTGTAAAAGAACACTATTAATTTTTATGTGTTGATTTTGTATGCTATGTTACTGACTTTGATTATTAATTCTAGGAGTCTTTGGTGAAATTTTTAGTCCCCTATGACGATGTGATCTGCAAATAATAATATGACTTCTTCCTTTTCTATACATGTCCTTTTTTTTTTTTCTTTCTCTTGCCTGCTTGTTAGGGCTAATATTTTGAGTACTATATTGAATAGGAGTGGTGATAATGGACATCCTTGTCTTGTTTCTGATTCTAGAGAGCCAAACTTTCAGCTTTTCACCATTTAATATGATGTGAGCTGTTGGTTTATCATAAAAGGCTTTATGACAGGTTAAGAGTCTTGTATACCTACTTTCTTCAGAATTTTTATCATGAATGGGTGTTGGATTTTGTCAGAGGCTTTTCCTGCCTCAGTTGAGATGATTTTGTGATTTTTATCATTGCTTCTGTTTGTGTGGTGTGTTTAATGATTTGCATATGCTGACCCACCCCTGCATCCTTGGGATGAATCTTACTTAGTCAGGATGTATGACTTGTTGCATTCTGTTTGTCAGCATCTTGTTGAGGATTTTTGCACCTATGTTAATTAAAGAGATTGGATTATAGATCTCTTTGCCTAGGTCACTGTCTGGTTTTGGAATCAGGGTAATGCTAGCTTCTAGGAATGATTTTGAGAATACTCCTTCCCTTTCAATTTCATTAAAGAGTTTCAGGAGTATTGGCATTAGACCTTCTCTAATGTTTCTTTAGAATTCAGTGCCGAGTTCCTCAGGACTTGGAGTTTTCATTTTCTTAGTTGTAGATGCTTTTGTAGTTGTTGTTGTGGCTGCAATTTTATTGGATCATTTGGGGTTTTTATATCTTCTTGTTCAGTTTTGGTAACTGATCAGATTTGGTACTTAGGAATCTAACCATATCTTCTCAATTTTCCAGTTTATTAGAGTATAGGTTTCTAAAATAGTTACTCATAATCTTCTGTATCTTGTCAGACTCTATTGTGAATTCACCTTTTTCTCATTTCTAATTGCGTTGATATGGGTCTTTTCAGGTTTTTTTTGTAAGATTGGATAAAGGTTTGTCTATTTTGCTCTCGAACAAGTTCTTTGACTCTTGGTATGTTTTAAGTCTCAATTTCATTTATTTCTGCTCTTAGCTATATAATTTCCTTCCTTGTACTAACTTTAGTTTGGTTCTTATTTGTTTAACATCGTGAGAAACATCATCATATTATTTGGGCTCTGTTTTTCTGGTGTGGGCATCCACAGCCACAAACTTGCCTTAATGGGTTGCTTTCATGGTGTCCCATTAAGTTTTGGTACATTGTATTGGCATTACCAGTGGATTCTAAAAACTGTTCAATTTCTTTACTTGATTTTTTTCTGTGACCTATTGGTTATTCAAGAGGGATTGTTTATTTTCCTTATAATTGCACAACTTTGGGGTTTATTTTGTCATTAATTTCTAGTTTCATGGTACTATCATCTAATAGCATGCATTGGGATAATATCAAGTCTTTTGCATTTACTTAAGCATGCTATATGGGCTAGCAAGTGGTCTATTCTAGAGAAAGTCTCATGTGTGTTGAGAAGAATGTTTATTATGTTATCACTGGATGAGCACTCTATAGATATCAAGTCCACTGGTTCAAACTTTTGGTTCCACTCTGATATTTCATGGGGATTCTTGTACTGTTTATCCATTTATTTGTGTCAGTGGGGTACTGAAGTCTCCAGTATAGCTGTGTTGGTGTTTATATGGTTTTATATCCAGCAGTATTTGTTTCATAAAATCAGCACCAGTGTTTTGTGCATGGATGTTTACAATTATTGTCTGTTCCTGTTGAATTGCTCCCTTAACCAATATGCAGTGATCTTCTTTGCCTCTTTGATCAATTTGGCTTAAAGTCCCCTTTGTCTGAAAACAGAATAGTTACTTTTTTTTCAGGTTCTCATTGTATGGAATATTATTTTCCAAGTTTTGATTTTAAATTTGTGAATTACTTGTTGGGCTAAATGTGTTTCTTGCATACAGAATGATGTTGGCCATTGTTTCTTGACTCATTCTCCCAATCTGTGTCTTTTGGAAAACTGAGACCATTCACATTGACAGTTATTACTGTGAGCTACCGACTTATTTCTGTCATTACATTATTTTCCTCTTCCTGATTTTCTTGCTCCTGGATTCCTTCAACAGCTGTTGCCTGCCATGTGGAGGAGTCACTTTGGAGTAAAACCTGTCACTGTTTTGGAGTTTATAATGGCTGTAGTCTCTTCTTGGGCTTAGTGATACTGACCCTGTCTTCTGATTCTCCCTGGAACTCCTGACCCTGGGGACTTACCTTGGGTGTGCAACTCAGGTTTGTGTCCATTTTGAAAATGCAAATGTTTAAAAACCAATATATTTTTCTTAATTAGTGCTCATTTTATATCATCTCAAACTTTAAAATGTTTTCCCAATTACACTGTACACATATTTTCATACAGATTTTCTTCTTATATTTTAGGTTTCATATATACTGCATTTATATTTAAATTAGTAAGTCATCTAGACCATACATGTGAGTTAAGAATGGGAAAAAAGTCCAGGTGTGATGGTGCACACCAGTAATCCTAGCACTCAGGAGGCTGAGGCAGGAGGATCATTCCAAGTTTGAGACCAGCCTGGGCTACAAAGTGAGCTCAAGGTCAGCCTGAACTGCATAGCAAGACCCTGTCTCAAAAAGACAAAAAAAGAATGGGGAAAAAACATTTCTATGACTGGTTTTCTCAAAAAATGCCTTGCCATCCAAGTCTGATCTATTCAATATTTCTCATTAATTTTACTCTCTGATTTAAAGTTCCAGGATGGCACTTATTCTTGGGTATCAGACACTTTAACTTCGTGAGTCTGTCTGTTGTAGGATTACTCCAATATCTTTAATCATTAAAGTTTTGTAACAGCTCCCATCACCTGGAAAAATACCCATATAATTGACTTTTAAATTCTGGCTATTCTTTAGTGTTTGATTTTCATATGAATTAAAGTTGGAGCTATAAAAATAAAATATCCTTAAGATTATATTAAATTTATACATTATTTTCAGAAGAAATGGGATCTTCACAAATGAAAAGTTACTCATTTTCACACACATTTTTATTTTTACACATACTGTTTGTCTTATATCTTTTAAAAATAAATGCTGTACATTTTGTGATTTGTTAATAACTAATGGATTTTTAAAAAATTTTTCTAGACATCTAAGGAAATTTTGTTAGTATTTGTTATAAGTTGAGATTTAATGGAGCTGGCCAGTTTATTAATCTCTTGTTTTTCAAATAGCTTCTAACTTATTTTTTCCAGATAGTCAAGGATGTCAAACTGAAAAAACAAAATTAGTGATAGATGCTCCAATGAATAATTATGGTAGTTTCGCAGTAACAGAGCATTGCTATAGGACTATGCATCCCAAAGTAACCTATGAGCCTGTTCAAGCTGATTGATTCAGGGTAAGTTCTGAAAGGAAAAAGGAAGAACATTTTGTAACCTACTTTATGCAGTGGTCACTGGTGTTGAAAGACTGAGGCTGGAGTTGGCATCAGCTTTTCAGTGAATGAACTTACCTGGGTAAATGTTCCATGGAACGCACTCTATCTGATTTGCTGAAGTCTTGAAGAATGTTAATTATAAACTTTGCCACAGATATCTGTGAGTATGTGGAAACCTTGCAAAACTGCAGTGCTTTAAGAAGAAACATCTGTGGACCTTTACGCGGTCTTTAAAAGAGTACTTATGACGGACAGATCAGCATATGACCCTTTCCACTGTGACAGCAGTTCTCACTGAGAAAATGATATGTGTAAAAATGGCTCTTTTGTGTTTTTTTTCTGATCTCAATGACATGGATTTTATCAAGATGACATTGCACCTCATTTCCTAGATGCAAAAATGTGGAATTGATGATGTGATAGAAAACACACTTGTCTTTTGAAATTTAATGGAAATGATGCCAATGTGTCATCTTAAAACGAGATGTCAGGTAGAAGACTGTCTGTGTCTTAACACTAGTATATACAATTTAAAGCAGAGAGCGCATGAGAAGATTCCCCATGGCAGATTAGAGCTAACAGAGCATGTGAGATGCTCATGCAGTACTTGTCAGGACCCACAGGTACTTGTAAACCAGGGGAATAAAAACCCTGATATTAGAAACCCAATTATTGAAGAAACTCACCATGCAGTTTCCGGCACCAAGGGTGGAGCATGGGAGGCACTCGATCCTAGCACTGCTTGCAGCTCAGAATTGGTGAAAGCTTCACTGTGCGAAAGTATCTGAGTACAGCAACAGTGGCTCTGTGTTGTAAACAATACACAAATGCAGCCAAAAAGTTGAAAAGGCTCTCATTCCTGGCATGAGTTAACCCAGGTCCAGATTAAAACACCATCCTGAGAGTACATTTCTCCAAGGGAAGAAATCTTGTAAGACAGAGGCATGGCTGGTGCACACAGCCAGTTAAGCAGCCCTGAGCCCAGCACTAATTGTAATTCAGGGCTTCTGAGTGATCGCTTTTGGGACAGTATCTAATCCCCTGAGGAGGAACTCAGGTGTAGCAGAGGTGGTGGCAGCAGGGTTGCTGGGATCAGCACCCGGATGAGCACTTGGGCAGGTCATGAGCTTAGCACTGCTTATGCATCTATCTTGCGGAGTCTCTATGCCTGTGAAGAAGGAGGCTGAGTTTTGGGGCTGCTGCATGTAGCACCCAGATTAGCAGTTGCACAGCTCTCAGACGTAGCACTGCTTGTAAATAAAGACAAGCAATAACGTCATCTTGGCAAAGTGTTCACACCCCATGGGGGCTAGTCTGAGTACGACAGTGGCAGAACAACTGCAGCGTTCTGGGTCCAGCTGAGAAGTCAAGTCCCAGTACCCGTCATAGCTGTCTTCACCCTGGAAAGAGCAGCCTAGGTGAGCAAGATATTCACAGGATAGGGCCCTTTCCAGTGAGGGCGCTCAAGAAGTTGGGTTCCAGAAAGTCAGAGAGGAGGTTCGGTGAAGACTGATGAGTGTCATAGACAGAAAGAAACAAGAGCCCAGCCCTGGGGAAGCTGGAACCTGGGAGGGGAATGTAGCAGTTATGACCAGTATGATCCAGAGGCAAGGAGACAGCGCAGTATCAAAAGAGTGGGTGTACCCCAGAGCAAGCACCCTCACTGCCAAGCTCTGCACCCGAGATGTGCCCTGTCCCCAGCCTTGCCCTCCAAGTGCCACAGAGCCTCAACCTCATGAAGCTGGGGACCCACACAGACTCCTGTCTACTGGCTCCCAGAAGCTACTGAAATCCTAAGCAGAAGATGCTGCCCTGCCAACTGTGTGCCACTGAACTCTCTGACTGGATGCAGTACCTATGAGCGGCTGGACAGAGAATTTAGGGTGTGTGGCCTGTCGAAAAAAAGCCACAGGATCAGTGGGAACTGCATGGTACAATCACCTGTAGTGTGGAAGGAACAGACATAAACAGCCTTAAGGACTGCCACAGACAGAAGGAGCAGAGATCAAAGAACCTCCCCCGCCACCCCGGGCACAGAGATCAGTAGAGCATTGGGTCTGTGACAGTGTTACTCTTTGAAATACCACATCATACATACTGTTAAGTGATCTCTTATTTCACTCAATAATGTAGTAAATGTGATTTCTACTTAACAAAGATCTGTGTCATTGTCTTTATTATTAGATAATATTACAGTAGTAACTCTCCACAATTTGACTGACTAATACGATCTTCAAGTTTCTGTATAAAGAATGTCAGGGAAAATGTTAGAATATAATTGAAATGATAATAAATTGCAACATAGCCCCCATGACAGCCCATCTTAGTTGGTGAGCATCCTTCAACTCTTATAGTATTTTCCCCTTGTAGTAAAGGCCCTTGTCACAATGTATTATTTGCATCTTCAAGTCCTATTAGATTGGGAAATTATTGCAGGTAGAAATCACATCGCTCTCATTAACCGATGCATTGCAGATATTGAGCCAATCAGTAGCATACACAAGTGCATAGTAAGTGTGGCATAGAATTTGATCTCGTTAGTATCTTATTGAGAAACTCAAGGCCGGCAGAAGTGAGCTCCTTCAACTCCGTGCCCTGCCTACCCCCTGTAATTAGCATGCCCATCTATCCTCATCTTCCCTCGAATTGCAGATGATATACGTCCTCCTCATGTCGCCTGTTTCCCATCTCATGATTGTTCCACATTCGTGCTCCATTGGTTGTATGTCTCCGTCTGTGTAGCGCTGCTGTAATAAATTATCTGACACTGAGTGATGTATAAAGGTGTTGGGAAGGCCAAACTCCTGGTGTTGGCATCAGTGACAAACCCCCCTGCCTGCATTACAACATGGCAGAGAAGCTGAAGGAAAACAGACACACTCAGAAAAAGTTTCTGTTAACGCTTCTTATAGTGGTTTGAAGTAGGAGGAAATGTGCCTATAAATAAGAAGTATAGGGAATCTCATCTATAGTAAGCAACAGGGTAGCTACTGTTCTCCAGAAGTCTATCACTGGCAATTTATTGGGTAATGGGGGATTAAACGCCATATCAATGCTCACCATATGATTTGTATACTTGGGCATTTCATTTGATTCATCTGACTGCATATTTCTTTCTGGAAAGATGAGATAAAAAATTTCTGGCCTGAATACACTCCATTAACACAAATTTTGCAAAAGCTGAGGGCACAGAGTATCATGCTTCACGTGACTCTGGTGGAAACTCACAGGCATGGGCCAGCATGGACGTGGGACCCTGCTTTGCCACGTTCTAGAAAGGTGTGCGTGGACTGTGGTGCTGTCAGAGATGCTCTGCCTTCCGCTGCTTTCCCTTGTTAATAGGCTGGAAGGTGTTGATTTTATTAAAGAAAAAGAATCATTTGTGCTTTGATGACAGTTGTCCAGTGACGCACTGGAATAAACTAACTCTCTGGAGACAGGGAAGCAGACAGGCCACCGAGAGAGATGGAGCTATATCCTTGCAGACTAGCATTTCTGCTCCCCTGCTCTAGCATGAGGGTAGGAAAGAGTGTAACAAGCTCTTAAAATGGTAAAGCTTTCCATATATAAGTCTATCAATGAATAACCCAATGTAATGATAAAATATTAAAGTGAAAAGTACAATTTTTAAACACAGCAATTATAAAATGCAGAGAAATATTATGTTCTTAATCTTGAAGAAATTATGTCCCAGCCCAAATAACTTTTACTTAAATATTTAAGACAACAGCTCTTGAAAGAATCTTTTTAAAAGTGAGCCCTAGCGCGTTAATACTGTTTATAGATAGTTAAATGCTGAGATCTTGTACTCTGTGTAACTAATTTAAAGGTAACAACACTCAGATATTAACCATTGTTACCCTCCTATCATGTTGTTTTGGAATTTTAGTTTTTTGTTTTGTTTTTTCTTTAAAATTAAAAAAAGTAAAAGTTAAAATGATATTTAAAAAAAAAATGAACCTTGCCAGGGGTGGGGATGCACACACCTGTAATCCCAGCACTCAGGAGGCTGAGGCAGGAGGAGTGCTTTGAATTTCAGGCCAGCCTGGGCTACAAAGTGAGTTCAAGGCCAGCCTGGCCTGCATAGAAAGACATTGTCTTAGAAAGACAAAAAAGGGGCTGGGGAAATAGCTCAGTGGAATAAGCGCCTGCCTAGCAAGCACAGGGTCCTGAGTTTGATCCCCAGTACCACCAAAAAAAAAAAAAAAAAAGAACTCATTTGTGATTGGCAGCTCACAGCTGGGATGAAGGATGAATGCAATGGACAAAGAAATTAAAACAAGAAAGAACACGTTGCTCTACTGAAATAAGCCGATACTTTAAACCCCTATTTCCACACACTCTTTTTAAAAGTTAATACATTTATTTATTTGTGTATGCAACTGAGGAAAATTAACATGTGAATTCAGATGTTATAATGAAACTCAAGTGGAAGTGGAAGTTTGTGGTGGCCATATTTCAGGGAGTAAATATAAAATTTCATAACTTGTGCAATACCCAGTAGTAACATGTCATGGATCCAAAATTTAGACTTGCATAAGTGTGGTGGACTGACAGCTGCGGGTCAACTTGTGACGCCCAGCTGAACTGAAGTGAATGAGTGTGAAGAGCCGAAGAAGAAAAAGAGAAGCTTTTGGGAGCGCCTGCTTTCTCCTGGGTGCTGTTGGCTGTCATGCTGTCAAGCAGCAGCATTTTGTCGTGTTCCTGATACGAATGCTGCCGTTCTCATCGTTAGAGGAGATTGACCTTGTCATCACTAAAAATGGCTATGTTCACTTTGGGGGAGCTCCGGTCCTTACTTTGAGCATTGCTTCCTGGCTCCAGAGGGGAAGATGGTGCCCTGTTCAAAGTCCTGGAGAAGCTTGTAGAGCCGGCTTCCCTTATATGGACTTGGCTGTTCTCATCATCAGAGGAGCTCAGAACATCGTTGTTGCTGAGGTTGGCTATGATACTTTAGTTGGGGAGATCTGGTCTTTACTTTGAGCGTTGTTTCCTGGCTCCAGTGCAGACCCTCAGCCTGCTAGCACACATCCTTCATCCCAGTGGCACAGACTTTCTAGCTTCTACCACTGACTTTTGGGCCTTTCCAGTGCAGATCCATGAGACAGACTTGCATGAAACATTGATGTGGGCTCTAGGTCTTCAGCTGGCCTCATGTAGGACATTGCCATGGGATCCAGAACTTCAGCTGCATTCTTTGGGTCTTTAGTGTGTGGACAGATTTCCTGAACTCTTTTGAATTTGACTCTCTGGGTGACTATTACAAAGTAAACCTGTGAATTATGTGTCTTGTATTGTATTGTTCCCCTTGCAAACCCCGACCACAACAACAAGGTAAGATTTATAGTTTTGATTCAAAACCGAAGGAGAGAGACTTTAGCCTGGTAAATTAGAGTGATACAACCCTCTGGCCATGCTGACTTCTTGGCTCACAACTATTCGGTTGGATTACTGTGCTGCTGTTGCTATGCTGAAATTTCAGTAATATTTGAATAAGGAATACCGCGTGTTTAGTTTTCACTAGCCTTAGAAATTTATGCAACTAGTCTTGTTTCTGGGAGATACATTAACATTTTCTTAAGCTGTCTTCATGCCTATAATGAATGTGTTATATAATCTTTCTGAATCAATAAGAAAATTGTTCCTGGACAATCTTTTTTTTTAAATTAAAAAACTTACAAAGCAATAATAAAGGCAAAATCAAAACAACACAAAACAGCAAAAATGATATATGACCTCAAAACGAAATGATAGGCATTTATAGTGGTTGCTACGTCACACATTGTTATCTTCAACCAAGTTGCTCAGTCCACCAGACGTAAGAATGTAAGATTGATCAAACGATCAAAGACGGTAATAAGTTAAAACAAAACAAAACAACACTGGAAATAATGCAGAGCTTCACCATACAAGATGGTAGGAGTTCAACAATGGTTCTTATACTGTGTATTGTTGTTTTCAGATCAGTCGTTCTGATTACCAAATTCAAGTGTGCAAAATTGGTCAAGAAAAAACAAAATTTTAAGCATTGACTCTTCCTTCAATCAACCACAGACATCAGCAGTACATCTATTCCTGCTATCCTTATGCATACATATACATTTTGTTTTTCGTTTTTTAAAAAAAGCCAAAATCACACACACACATACACAAAACACACAAGCAAGACAGCAGAGGGCAATTAAAATGATACAGAATTTCAAAACATGGTGATGGCATATTAATTGTTGTTATACTACACAATGTCATCTTCAAAATGGTTGTGCATATAACCAGGTAGAGGCATGCAAGACTGACCAAACAATGACACCAGGCAATCTTGAGAATGACCCTTTTATTTTCATCATTTGCAAAATAGCTTCCCCTCTCAAGTGTCCATTTTCATTTCCTAGGAGCAAGGATATTCGCTGTGTTCCCCTGACCCGGAAGTGCTCTCAGGTCATGCTGCCCCTTTCTGGAGCTCTTCAAAGGAAGACAAGCACCTGCGGGTCCTTCTGTAGTTTTCTAGAATGCTGTGTACGAGGCTTGAGCAAACCATAGGATTTGAAAGAAACGTGCCTTCCTTTGTTTTATGGAAGGAATGCCTTGATGCTTCTTGGATGAAAATGCTAAATGTATGGGGATGGGAGGAGGTGGAAATGTTAAAACACTGTCAATAGACTTTGTCTTCCACCTAGAAAGAAAGTGTTTATCAATCATAGCTTTATAGGACCATCTCATGCTAATTCCTTCCATAGTTTCCTTATCACTCAGGAGAATTTGTATTTTTTAATGGTATCCCTGCTCCTGTACTGCCCTCCTTAAGTACTAGAATATAAACTTGATTGTCTTCCATACTTTAGGACCTCTAAGTTTTAGTGCAAATTTTGGTGGGGTATGTTGAAATGAAATGAAGTCAAAGGTCAATGCTTTCCTGCTACTGAATGGCAATTATAAATTTCAACAACAAATACGAATTTTTCAGATGAGTTACATAAACACTCACACTAAAACTTACTGACTTTCCAAACAGGTATGTAAGTGCTTCACTATCCTAAAGTAATGATTCCAGTTAGATTTTGCTTCTGGATTTAATTTTCTCAGTGTAATGTAGTTTATTATCTAGGTAAAGAGAAACGATGTTACTTATTAGATTAATGTCAGCATGAGATAAAAGGAACCACTATAAGCATAAATCTTTTTCCAAAGATATTTGATGATAACCACTGATAATTACTAGTCAACTACAAATACATTTGTGCAGTGGGACTGGGAAGATTGGCTTTCCTTTTTTTGACCTTTTCTCCATTTGATTTTATTTTTCCTACAATATGGTACCTGCATATTAAGTGAGTGTCTCTTGACAGAAGTAAACTTATTCAGGCTATCCTCTTTGTAAAAGAAGAGATAGTTTTACTATAAGAATTATTTATATATAGTATAGAAATAATACATAGCATATTAATGTAATAACATACACATAGCCCTATTAATATACTGTATTGTGTCAGGTATTACTTATATAACTATGTTCACATGCATATATTTAGAATTGATAAGACCATTGTTCAAACTCACTAGTTAAAACCCTGTGACACTTTCCAACTTGATTTTTTTTAGATCAGAAAGGTCAGTATTGGAGCTAGCTTACTTAGGCTTACAAAAACCAATGGTAAACATCTCTCCCCAAATCTGCATTCAGTAAGATCAAATTGGTAGGTTGAAATAAGCCATGGTCAAAGTAGTTTATTCCGAGGTCATTGCCAGCTACTATAAAAGAAGGCTAATTATGCTGGAAAGCCAGTGATTTAATATCTATTGCTATACCATAGGGTCATGTGAACTGTGATTCTATAACTTGATAACATATCAAAAGAAAAGAAAATTATAGGCCAAAATCCCTCTTGAACATAAATATCTTTATCAGAATATCAAGTAACTCAACTCAATAAAAACAAATGGGAGATAGAGATATGAATGCTGTTTTAAAAATTTAGAATTAGCTAAATCTTCTAAAATCCATTCACCCACTTTACCAGATTACCAGAATAAAGAAAAAAGAATATATGGCTTTGTAAGCAGATATGTTAAATAACTTAATTAAATTTAGGTTGGTAAAAATCTCAACCATTTAGGACTAGAAGTACATTTTCTCAATATGAATAAGTATCAAAACTATGAAAAGTCTACAGGTAACATGTTACCTATGGATGAAATATCAAAAGATTGTCCCTTAGAGAAAATGTGGAACAGAGCAAAGACATTCCCTGATAGTCCTCTTCTTCATCACTGCCTCCCATGTTCCCACCACCTCTCAAAACTCTCTGGGGAGCAGCTGTGTTACACACAGGTTTTTGGAGGACTGCACATCTAAGCCACAGCATCGGTGAGAGAGTTCAGGAAGGAACAATATGGCACAATATGTAGAGAGTTAAGGCAATGATATAAAATGCCTTAGATAAATCAGGCAAGGTAAGCTTTAAAAGAATTTCTTGGTGAAAGTTAAGGAATGGTGGAAAGAGGAGTCAAAGTGGATTGGGTGGTGAACAGAGAAAGAAAGGAAGGAAATTAAAAAAGGTTCAACTAAAAGAAAAGCAGCAAGAATATTAAACACAGGTAGATATGTGACTGAGGGATAAGCACTAAGCATATTTACATCATTGACCTAAAGCATCTTACACAGTATAGAAAATAGGGGTGAAATTCACAGGCTACGGTCCTTTCTGGAAGGCAGGAACTTTCTTGTGTTCCTGGTCAGACCAAAGAAGAGGGTTCTGGACATGGATCTCCCAGGCCACAGCGCTCAACAAACAGCACCTTCCAGGTGTACATGGGAGCCTTTGACTACCTCTTAATAAAGCGTAGAAGGTGCTGGGCCCCTTCACTCCACAGTGTAAGTCTCAAGTCTGTCTGCTGTTCCTTGTGGTGATCTACTTTTGACCCTTCAAATTTTTGGTGGCATTTACTTCTGTAGTGATCTAGGTCATTACCTTTAAAGCAGAAGTTTGTTTGTTTTTTTCATGCAAAAATCTGCTGACTGCAGACTAAAATTCCTCCTACTGGGACAGTATTTATTCAGAAATGAAATACGATAGTAGTACTTCTGTTACAGAAAATGCTTTATCGAGAGACTTTTATAAGCAGGAAGACTAGTTTTTGTGTAGAAATATTCAATTCTCATTTATTATATTTCACTGAGTTTCTCTTAAAACCTAGTGTATCCTGAAATAAGGACATCCTGTTTATTTGATATTACCTCATTGAAACCAACCATATCTAAAAATTATCATAAATAATATAATCACAAATTAAAAACTATTTCATAGGTAAAATAAATCAGGAAAAATCACCCGTTAAATGCTGTCCTAGACTGTGACCAAAATGTCCATAGTATTTTACAGTTCTTCCCATTAAGAGGTGGGGTCTCTTTCAGTATCCCTAGAATGTGGACTTGGCTGGGTGTCTATTTGGTCAGTGGAACATGAATAAACACCATATAAAATAGACTTGAAAAACATTTGTGCATAAGAGTATGTTCCTTTTCTGCCTTTTGGATTCTATGCATCCTGTAAAGAAACTAGGTTAGCTAGGAGTGAGTTCAGAGAGAAAAGTTATACTTTAAAAATTGTCATGTGACTCTTCAGTTGAGTAGACCAAAGCTGATACATGGAATCCCATGTAATTCTACTTTTTAAGAGAGTTGTACAAACATAGACTTCAAGACACGAAGAAAGTTCAACATAAAAAACAAAAACTTGTTTCCAATTTTTCATAGGTAAAAAGAAAGCTGGAAAATGGACCCAGATAAATAAATGGCTATTTTGCTCAGTAAAGGACACATGCGTTAGCAGGAAAATGAAAATGAAGGAGGGCAGAGTAAAACAGAGAACTAGAGACCTGTGTCCAGCAAGCTGCGCTCTATTCCAAGCGGGGAGGAACTGGGAGTGTGAGCCATGCTGGTCTTACCACGGACCACTGACTCCTGTATGGATTCCTTTTGGTAGTTGTGGTTCTTTTGGCCGTAACCAACCAATGCATGTTCAGTGGCTTTTTTTAGTCAAGACTCTGAATCCATGTATGCTCAGTTGCTTTCAGAAAAGACACTAATCCTACGATACTTGTCTTGAGCCTAATGCCAGGCTTGAGACAGACTTCTGGCAATACTGTGAGGGCTGAGAATACTTTGTACATTAGGAAAATACAAATAATGGCTGCCACAGCCCAGGCAAGGGTCAGTTTGGGGGAGGGGGACAATATTTTCTACCCTATGCATCTAGGCTAAGAGCTGGAATTTGCTTTAGATTAAAATGAGCTTGAACATTTTAACTCGCTCTCTTCCCCCTCTTGCGACAGTTACCCGTGTGCGGAAGACAGGTTACAGGAGGTAGGGAGATAGAACTTCCTCAAACTGGAAGGGGATCGAGAGATGAAAGGGAAGAGTGACAGAAAAGCGGAATGAAAAGGAATTAAGAACTGTTATGTGCGTGCACCAGCTCCACAGGAGGACGCAAACATGGTGTGCTGTGAACGTGTACTAACAAAAAAGTACAAGGCGCTCTGGTTGGCCGTGTAGGTAACGAAAGATGCGTGGGTTGTTTCCTCGGTTGCCCCAGCTAGCACCCGGATTAAGTTACTAAACCTTCTGAGGTGAGTCTGCCCACAGCCAGTCTTTCCCCACATAAATGAGTCAGGTCCTGGAGAGAACTATACAGCATTCTCCTGAGCTAAATACAATGATTATTTTAAGTTAGTAAATTTTGGCATAAGTCGTTATACAGGAAAGCTCATACGAATAATTTTACCAAAATAAACATATATTATCGGGGGAAGTTATTTAATTTTGCTGAGAGCTGGCAGCACCTAGTTCAAGTACTCTCTGGCATAGTCTTTCGAGATGATTCTTACGGCCAGATTTCAAAATACATGTAGTCCTGGAATAAAATGACAAATAAGTGCAATTAAGTTGATTCAATGGTAGAAACAGATATATGCACTAGACAAGGGAATGTTTCTTAGGTCTTGTGCTATAACAGCATGAGTATAACATGTTAAAAAACAAAATTCTCAGGATCAGAATTCTCAGGCACCAAAATCTAAGGGCAAAATAGTGATTGACTATTTCTAAAAACAGCAGTCAAGAATTTGAGTATGAAGGCCCTGAGTGATCAACACCAAATTCTAGCTCATTTTATTTAAATAACATATATATTTAAAATTTGTATATACTCGTAGTAGAATATTGGAAAAGAGAAGGGAAAATGTTATATTCAAACCCTAAAAAATCTGCCATTAATAATTAACTGTTTTCCTAGACAGACTCAACTGATTTATACGATGGTTATATTTTATTGTTTTACTGAATAAATTAACCAGAGTGCTCAAGTCATTAAAGCTCTTCAAAAACTTTTATTTTGAGCCTTTTTTAGTTTTATACCTGTTCAACATGCTATTTTACATATATCACATATGCATCCAAATGAATGTAAACATTAATTTTTTATATTTTCAATTTATTCCCTAGAAGTTGTACCTGCAGCTCAGGAGCACCTAATTATCCTTCCTTTGGTAGCACTTAAACTTTATCCTCAAAAAGAATAAGGTGTCATATGATAGATGAAAGAGGGTATTTCATGTCTTTTTGTGTTTCTTCATGTGTATTTAGAAATATTCTCTTGTGCCCACTGGTGATTTGCATTCTCTCTTTGTCAAGTTGTTTGAATTCTTTGCTCATAAGCTTTGTCCATTTCTACTGGGAACTTGATGTTTTTCTTTTCATTTAAATGCAATGGTGGCACAGGCCTGTAATCCTGTAAAGCACTCATGAGGCTGAGGCAAGAGGGTCATTGCGAGTCTGAGGCCAGCCTGGGCTACATAGTGAGCTCAAGGCCAGCCTGAACTGCATAGCAAGACCCTGTCTCAAAAAAAAAAAAAAGACTAAAAAATGCAATTTTTATTAACATGAGAATATTATTTCTTGGACATATTTTATGACATATATGTTTCTTCATTATTTGCTTTTAGTGAAGCAAATAATGAATATTATGAATAATAATATATTGACTATGAATAATGAATATTATGAATAATATTGTATTGATAATATGAATAATGAGTATCATGACTTGTTTTGAGGTATATTGGATTTAATGAATATTAATAATGAATATTATGATGAATATTCATTTTGGCTTTGTAATAAGGAGTATTATGACTTGTTTGGTGGTATATAGGATTCAGTGGTCTGTTGCTGTGTGGTTTCCTGGCTCTGAAAGACCTTTTCGATCCAAGACTAACTGTGGGTGTCTATTTTATCTTTGTTTCACCACTGAGTCATTATCCCATTATACTGTTTGGGGTTTGTTTTGTCCTCTTGTTAAATTTTCAGATTTATTTAATATTAGCTCTTCAATTTTCCCTTTTTATTTCATAAATATTTACTACTATGTATTTTCTTTAAATCTTTGTGTGTGTAACCAAGACTTTTATACGTAAGAATATCATTTTTATATATTTAATTACATTTTTCATTATATCTCTTTGACTTCTGAATTATTTACATTTCCTTACATTAAATAAACATATTTAAAATGTAAACATATTCATCTTTAGTAACTTCTAGAGTCATTGTCTCAGGCAACCAAGCCCTGAATGGTACTAATTCCCTGGAATTTGATGAGATGTGCTTCTTGGCCTTCCAGTAGACAGATTTTTGTTCTCAAAGAATGGTTGTTTGAGAATGATGCATGTTAATCACTTTGCACTTTAACCACTTGGTCGGAAGTTTTATAAATGCCCATTAAATCAGTCTTGTTAATTTTGTTGTTCAAATTTTGAGCACATTAACTAATATTGTATCTCATAGCTAGTAACAATTTAGAACTGTTAATAAATATCTTGCTATGTGGATGGCTTCATTAGTCTCTAACTTTTTAATACATCTCTGCTTTGAGGTTGGGTTACAAGATATCTACTAATAATAAAGTCTAAGATTAGTCTAAATCTAGGTCTAAAGTCTAAGTTTAAGATGCTAATAATAAAGTCTAAAGTTATAATAATAACCTTATTATAAGGTCCTGTTTGAGTAAACATTTTATCATCGTGTAGTCATTCTACCCTTGTCCTAATGATTTCCTGTCTTAAAGTCTAATATTTTTATTCCGGTCTGTGTTCCCTTATGTTTCTTGCCTGCTGATATTTTATCCATACTTTTTTCTTTCAAATTTTGATCATTATTTTGGGTTTGTCCCTTATAAACATCCAAGGTCCCTTAAAAGTTTACTGCAGCTGTGCTTATCTACTTTTTTAAAATTTCATTGACATTATTTTATATTGGAATAAGCTAAGATCTTATTTATTTGTCTCTTTTATTAGTACATGTTTGCAGTGCATGATTATATTTATCATGGAGCACATGCACATGTACATAAAACATCCTCATTCTTTTCTCTTGTCCCCTCCTTCTCCATCCTCTGCTCTTTCCATCTCTGGTGCCACCTCCCACTTGAGAAAGACCCCTCCGCTTCCTATTATCTATCTTTTAATTTGTCACTCACTTTTGTGTTTGTCATATAAGAAAAACAGTGTATAATCTTGTGCTTTATTTGGTTTGTTTCACTCAATGGTATAGTATCCAGGTGCATCAAGTTACCCTTGTTTATGTCACAATAATACTCCATTGTGTATAAATGTCACATTTTCTTTATTCATCTGTTGGTGAACATATAAGCTGTTTCTTATAAGTTGTGCTAAGCTTCTGTTGCTTACCTAGTGAGCCTGTTCATTTACATTTGCTGCTAATGACTGTGTGAGTACAGAATATATTTAATGGGCATCTTGATAACCATGGATTGGTAAATTTGCTTAATTTATGTATTTTTGTTTTTTCTGATTTCTTTATTTTTTTTCATTTTTCCCCAGTGACTTTTGTACTTATATTTTGTTCCCATGTTTTCTGAATTTTCAAATATAGTCTTTTTTGCACTTCGGTGATTACCCATGAAATTATAACATGCACATGTAGTTTACACATTCTGAGCCACTCAATGACAAATATTTTAATTCTAATCTCTCTGACTCTATATTCCCCCTCCTCCTTATATATTTTGCTGGCTATTCTTTTAGTTTTTTTCCTTTCAAATTCATGAATTAGACACTTGGTATTTTTATATTTTAAAATATGTTTATATTTATAAAGAATTTTGTTTGCTCTCAAATTTTACTCAACTTTAGATGATCTGCCAAATGTATGAGCCTCATTCAAAAAATTCTACTTTAGAAAAAGATGTATCTTATAAAACATTTTCTCTTAATATAGATATCTTTATTCAACTCTCATGCTTGACAGAAATAAAATAGAACTTTAGACTTTCAATGGCATGGGTTTTTCAGATCCTAATGTCTTTTGGCTTCCACTGCTCCTGTCCAGCAGTCAGCTGTCTGTCTGGTTTCCTGCTTGTTAACAATCAGTCAGTCTTCTCTTGCTGAGTGCTTACATTTCCTTGCTATTCTACTGCTTCCCTATGACTTAAACACGTGTTAATATTCAGTTACTCTGGAGATACATTGTTTCTGAATAACTGAATTTAACCTTCCAAGTTCTGGAAATGTCTTAGCAGTATACTTTATTATTCTCTTCTTCTCCTGGAATCCTGGACTTTCATATTTCCTTCCGTCTCTACACTACAGCATGAAAAGTTTCTTCATCTGTCTCTCGCAATCTGCAAATGTGTTCTCAGCTGGATCTTCACCCGCTTGGTCCTTTCCCTGAATGCCTTCATCTTACTTACATGGCAGTGAATGATTTGTCTCTGCAGACTTCACTTCCCTAACACTTGGAGTAGAACGGTTGTTTCTGATATTCTTTGCCTCTAGGATCCAAATATACTCGAGTGATGTTTTCTTTTTCAAAATTTCTATATATCCCTTATGGCTTGGATATTAGTGCCCCTCCATAATTTGTGTTAAAACTAATCTCCAGTGCATTGCCATTAAGGATAGGACCCTTAGAGGATGATTTGGCTGTGGGAACTCTCTCACTGAATGAAGTGCTTAAGGAAATGAGCTAATCCTATTGCCTTTCTCTCCAGCTGGCCACGTGAGGGCGCCATGTTCTCCAGAGATGCCATCTTTGAAGCAAATACAGGGCTCTTAGCAGATTATCAGACCAAGCACGACCTTTGTTGGTCTAGAACTACGAGAAATAGAACTACGCGAAATAAATTTATGCTGTTTAAAAGCTACCGAGCCTCAAGCATTTTCATATAGAACCATAGTGAACTAAGACAAAATCTAAATGAAATGCAACAAAGATTAGAAGCAAAATTTTAAACTGTAACAGATACCCGTAATTTATTTATTGAATAAACCTTTTTCCCCCTATTTTCAGTGGGCTAATGTGGTTTTGTTTTTTTTTTTTTATTAAGACAAAGGCTTAAACTCCAGTGATCATGATTCTGGGGCACTCTGGATTTTCCTTTCTTTGCAGTGTGAACACTGATTCTATCGTAATTTGAGGACCGAGAATGATATCAGAAGGGGACAATTTGCCTTTAATGCAGGTGATGTGAGAAGAACTATTAGCAAAAGTGCGACGAGAAGGTCAGAAAACATGATTTTCAGGTAAGCAAAATAAGGTCAACTCACAATGAGAAAACTTGCTCCAAGAACCAGCGCTTTCCTTTGAACATCAAGGTCCGCTGGAAACTGGACTTTAAATTGATCGGCCTCTGTGAGTGATCCCCTCACAGAACGGGTGCAAGGTTTTGAAATCTTTCCAATAACAATTTCTTCCTCCAGAGATAATAACTAAAAGGAAAAATATATCTATAAGCTGAAAACATCTGAAATAAAAAGAAAAGGTAGTCTTACAATAATTCTAGTAGCCAGCATATTATATTTAAGAAATATACCTTATACTTATAAAAATAGACCTTATAAGTTATATTCAAAGAAATCATACCTATTATTAACTAATTATGCAAAGTGGACATGACAGCCTAGAAAGTATCTATGGAAAATTTTTACCTAATTTTGCTTTTTTGGGGCGGGGGCTCTTTTTGAGACAGGGTCTCGCTATGCACTTCAGGCTGACCTTGAGCTCACTGTAGCCCAGGCTGGCCTCAAACTCACAATGATCCTCCTGCCTCAGCATCCTGAGTGCTGGGATTACAGGCATGCACCACCACGCCCGGCCTTTTACCTAATTTGGATAAGAAAATCAATTTAACCATAACGTGAAAACCACTAGCTTTTCAGCTTTTTAACATAGTTAATCCAATTTTTTCAAAGTAAGATCACCCATCTTTTTGTCAACCCTATCTTTCCTATTTAGACCCCCCACAGTATTTCTCTTTTGTTTGTTTTTCTCAGTTTCAAGTTTTCATTATACATGTTTACATGAGCATCGCTTCTTATGCCAAATAATATTAATTCTTTCAGCATAAGAGATACTCGGGCAAATATAAAGCAACGCAGCTGGGGAGATTCCACTACTAGCCTTGTAATGAGTGGCATAAAGGCAGAGGTATGGCAATGTGAGACCAGACAATAGGGAAGCTGTAAATAGACTAGAACAACTGCGAGGCGGTTGTACAGCAAAGGGCTTGGTGGCAGTGTCATTTAAGCTGACTTCTGGAGGACCAGAGGAAATTAGTGATGAGAGAAATCAAGAGACAGCATCCCAGAAAGAGAAAATATATTGTACCTGGGAGGCATCACAATTGGGGTGAGGTAGGAGAGGGGCTTAGCCAGAGAAAGTCAAAATGGCAGGTGTGCGGGTCTAGATCATCTATTCTGTGCTATGGTCTTAGAAGTAGTGAACAGCCGGGCGTGGTGGTGCACATGCCTGTAATCCCAGCATTCAGGAGGCTGAGGCAGGAGGATCATTGTGAGTTTGAGGCCAGCCTGAACTGCATAGTGAGACTCTGTCCAAAAAAGACAAAACTCAATAAATAAAAATAAATAAAAAATAAAGTAGTGAACAGACCATTTCAATGTCTATTTGACACTAATTAATTACATGTCTTAGATCTCATACTAAATAAGAGACCGGGTTCACCAGGCACTCCACGTCTTCTGTATCTCCATATTTTCTCTCTCATTTGGTCTTTGCTTTCAAAATCAGAACACGCTAAGGATATACTGTACAGAAAAATGCCTCCCCTTCCACCCTCATCTACCCTTAAACAGCATTCAGGGAAGGCGTGAGGATGAGTTGTTCAAGTCAAAATTAACTTAAATAATTGTTATTTGTTCATAATGATTTTTGGTGTTAATTTTGATTTTTGAAAATATCACATTCAAATATGTTTTACTTTACTGAGTTTTTGGTGCCGTATAATAATATATAATTTATTTCATTGTGCCAGGAATTAAACTCAGGACCTTCACTTGCTGAGCAGGCTCTGTGCCGCTGAGCTACACTCCGGGCCCGCCCCTTGTATTTACACTTCTGATGAACACCTTCTTTGGTTCACCCTATTCCTGCCCCTGTAACTAGCTGCTGCTTTATCTCTCTTCTTAGCCAGAAGCATGAACACATTTACCCACATTCATGCAGAAAATGGCGTCCTTGTTCCTCCTTCTCGGAGCTTACCAAGGGTGCCAACTTTAACACTCTTTCGCTTAAAGTTAAAAGAAATATGTACCTCGGAGAATGTTTTGAGGACATCTGAAACATTGGAGGACTAATTTGAAGTAGTGGGATACTTTGTATTCATTTCATTATTTTCCAATCTAAAAATATATTAACTATTCCTTTGTTTGAGTATGTACATTTTACTTAATCAGAATATGCAGGTGCCAACCAGAAACAGTATCACTAATAGGATTTGACATCTTTGTAGGGAAGAAAAGAAAAATAAGTTTTAGTTTGGTTGTGCTCAAATTCCTGACTAGATTTTCTTTTAATACCCTTGTTGAAAATTTAGCGTACACTACCTTTGCATATCTAGTATCTTATCAAATAAATATAATTACTTTGTTGCTCGTGAATCTTAAGCATTGCTGAGAATATAGTTCAGTGGCTTAAACGCCTGCTTAGCAAGCACATGGTTGTGAGTTCGATCCCTGGTAGTGCAAAAAAAAATAAATAAATGAATCTTAAGCATTAAATAAATAAAGCAAGTTGTTTAATTTTATTAACTGTATTTCATATGTCTAGCAATAACCAAAACTATTTTCTGCATGTTGGCCAAAGTTTGGGAAGTAAATTAGCAAACATAAAAATGTTATCAGAGAAGTTTCAGGATTTCCTAAAATTTAAATTTTATATTGAAATTAACATGTTATCTATGTTCCAGATTGTCATTGTCCATTGCAGTAAAGTTCAGTTTTCTCTTACAGTATTATTTGAAATATTAAATATCAGATTTGTTGTTTGATAGGAATATACTTAAAAGGTAGCTATTAAATAATGTCTTATAAGGTGCATGAACTAGTAGAGCTTAATTAAACCAAGGCACTTTAAATTAGTAAACCAACTTTTGAAAAGAGACAACTTATTGTTGTAACAACATATTTTTTCTTTTAATTATGTGAATAAAGTAAGCATACTAGAAAATAAGAAAATAATTAACTATTTTACACATTATAATCTTAAAGTATTATGAATTACTCACACTAAAATTTAGATCCCAGAGGCGGTTGGAAATCAGACACGGCCCTCTGATTTTCATTACATCTCTCTTATTCTTGTTTTTTATTTTAAACTTTGGAAGACATGGGTGAAAATACTGACAAACATATCCAATTTTTTCCCCAAGAGGAGCTTCAACTACTAGCTGAAAAAGATTGAAAATCGCATTGATACAACATACATGTTAGATCTGTAAGTAACAGTACCTTTAATTACATGTCACCCTTTAACTTTGCTATATTTGAACAGAACTGTCCATGATGAAGGTGTGCCTCGTATTTGAGAATGAACGCAGAAGTGAAAATTGAGAAGGCCCAGGGCTTAGTGTAAAGTCCCTGAATTATAAGACCTGACCCTGTGGCTTACTAGCTGCTTGACATGTGGACAAGGGACAAGCCTGTGAAATTTCCTTTACATTTCCAAAGAGAGGTAGAAATAACGTCCTCCATTACATGAGCCTGAGGGTCAGCTTATAAATGGCCGCTCCCGTGAGATATGCCTTAAACGCCATGACCTGTTTATTTAATCAATGTGTCTACGCATTCTCATAACCCTGCGACAACAAAAATATAAATTCATTGGAATTCTTTTTCCTTATTCAAAGTCCAGTTCATCAGAATCGACAGAGCCTGGTTGAGTGCATTAGGCATGTCAAGTATAACAGGTTACACGCAGCCATCTGAATGAGCTTTGTACAGATAATCTGCAAGTCTTGTTATATATGAAGACTGCAGGCCAGACATCGCGGCACACCCCTGTCATCCCAGCACTCAGGAGGCTGAGGCAGGAGCATCATTAAGAATTCAAGGCCAGCCTGGGCTCCAAAGTGAGTTCAAGATCAGCCTGAACTGCATAGGGAGACCCTATCTCAAAAAGACCAAAAAAAAAAAAAAAATGATAGAAGATATGAGAAAGAGGTAAAAATAAAAATTAGGAACATTCAGAAAGAAAGGGGCAAAGAGAGGAAATGAAGAGAATATGAAAATGAAGAAAATATCCAAAAAACATTAGATAAAAGAAAAGAAAAATTAGTCCAGAAATGAAAATACATCAGGAATACTGTGCAGACACCACCTCAGTATATCACAGTGATACAGGAGACAGGGAGAAAAGCTCCAAATTTCTTAAGAGCCTCAGGCGAAGAAAAACATCATGAAATTGGATAAATACCCCAATCTATAAACCCATAAAACTTCTCTCAATGAAAGAAAAGCAGCTCATCTACCAAGTGAAAGGGCTGAACTGAAAAAGAACAGCCTGGAATACCCAGCACTGAGACATGATTTAGAGACTATGAAAATATTTAAAAAATTAAAAAGGGGGGAAAACCCTTCAAAATATAACTGAAACCAATAAATCACTTGTAAGAGGGCTTATTATATCATTTCTTTTATATCTGAGTAACTTTCCTGTTTTATGATTTGTTATTTGAGGACTGGCTCCACTCAACGCTGGCTCCAATGGGGTGGGGAGGGTTTAAATGGAAACGTCTAGTTTTACTGATTAAGAAACCGGAAGACTGAGGAAAGCGAAGAATGTGGGAAATACAGGAGAAAACCCAGAAAGGGAAGAGCTAAAGATAAGCTCCGGGGTGTGTGTGTGTGTGTGTGTGTGTGTGTGTGTGTGTGTGTGTCTGTATTCTTCCCCAAATTTCTGCTCAGTTTCTGAACTGTATATATATATATATATATATGTATAGGGAAGATTTTAAGGAGCCCAAGTTCAGGCCACAGGATTGCAGTTGTGGCACTGCTGGAGAGAAAGAATTTCAAATGTGAGTTTAGCCAATATACTGTCCAAAGCAGCAAGCCAAAAGATGTTGATATTCTTTAAAGAAAACCAAAAGTTTTAGTTTTAACAATGCATCATTTTTAATATCCATGATAATATAAAAATTACTTCACACAAAGAATAAAATGGGACAGTACTTCAGAGAAAATGCAGTCAACGATGACCTTAACGTTAGAGTTGGTAGGAGTTTAAAGCAACTAGTGAAACTCTGATAATTGACTGTGGGTAAAATGAAATTACTATGTTTAGGTTTTTGGGGGAATCTGTGCACTGGCTTCAGTCATGGTTGTATTAGTGTACATTCCCACCAACAATGTATGCGCATCAACAGATGACTGGATAAAAAGGTGTGCCATTTACACACAACAGAGTGACACTCTGCCATGAAGAAGGCCACACTGGAGTCATTTGTAGGAAAATGGGCCCAGTGTGACACGCAATAAATCAGACACACAAGCTTGAATGTCCCTTGACTTCTCTTAGGTGCGAAACATAAAATACACAGAAAGAGGAAAATAAAAGACAGACTTCATGACGCAGAGAAATAGTTTAGAAATATTGAAATAATACAAGGAATGCTCTCCACAGAATGGAACTGAATGAGAGGGAAATGATACAGTGCTATATATGCACGTTAAAAGTTAGAAAGCGAACAATAGACTTGACAAAAAATATGTTCCAAAAACTGACAGTAAACATCGGGCTTCACAGTAAAGACTCACTTTTTTCCTCTACAGTCATGACAAAAGTTAAGGTTATCTTCTCTCCTACTTAATATAATTCATCATTATATTAGCTTTGCTAACCAGCACAAAGGGGCAGTAAAGAAATGTGGACATTCATGTATTTGCTTATACAAATAGAAAGCATATAAATAATGAAGTAGTAAATGCTATAATTTCATATTACATAAGAGTAAAAACCATTTTTAAAATCAACAAAAAAAGTGCTTGAATTTACACCTGATTTTGTGTTTTTTTTTTTTTTTTTTTTTTTTTTTGCGATACTGGGGATCGAACTTAGGACCCTGCACTTGCTAGGCAGGGGCTTATTCCACTGAGCTATATCCCCAGCCCCCTTTACACCTGATTTTGACAAGGTCAAATGATACATGGTTGCCTCAGATAGACCTATTATATATATATGTAAAAAAAATGGAAAATTTAAGTTAAGATACTAATAACAGTATAATGTTATAATATACTATATTAGATCTATAAACACTAAATACTTAAATACACTCCACACAGACTATTCTGAAAACCTCAGTGCTGAACAGGACTAACCATTAGCAGGAATTATTAAAGAAGGCCTAAATACCAGGAGGTGTACACCAGAAGCACTGAGCAGAAGATTCATTTTCACTGATAGAGATACAGTAAAAAAATGCAAATCACTGGCTGATGAGCCCAGCTGTCTTTCTCTGTTCTTTTTCTGCTTGTTCTCTTTGTGCTTCCTCTGTGGCCCTTCATGGCTTGTGCTGGTTTTTATGTCCAGAAGCTGTGGGTATCATAAACATTTTTACCCCCAGACTTCTCTTGTGTCCTCTCATGTAGCTATACCTTATCTGACCATCTCATGAAATAATACAAAACATTACAGGACAATAGAAATGCTAAAATCTAGCCGGGCGTGGTGGCACACACCTGTAATCCCAGCATGCGGGAGGCTGAGGCAGGAGGATTGTTGGGAGTTCGAGACCCGCCTGGGCTAAAAAGTGAGCTCAAGGCCAGCCTGAACTGCATAGGGAGACCCAGCCTCAAAAAAGAGAGAGAGAGAAAAAAAAAACCTAAAATCTAAACGAAGACACTCAAAATTGGCCCTATCTAGATCACAGGTGAGCACAGGTCAAAATGAAGCCTTGAATGAATTCTTTGATATTTTAGAATTAAAAAATAAAACAAAGTCTAAAGATGTTGTGACCTTCACTGCCTCTAAAAGCAAAACAAACAAAAAACCCCAAACCTTATAGTGTGGTTAGTAATTCTCACTTTGTTGCTTCCTGGTCAAAAAATTTAATTTCTTTCTCATACTTTTCACTCTAGGGAATTTTTTGTGACTGAATCCATTGTTTAAATTTTATCACACTGCCCCTTGTTGAGGCTTTTTTGAATGTACTCAAGCGCATTTTAAATCACATTATACAAAAAAAAAATTTACTGACCTTTTGAAGGCAGCAGCCACTCCAGCAACAGCTACATCCTAGAGCTTTGTGCGTTGTAATTATAACTTGACCTACATTGTCATAAATTCTCATGGTGAAAGGCCTTGAAATTCCACAAAGGTGCTGGAGGAACCAATTATTTCTCTCTTCTGCAAAATAAATTCTCTGTCCTTGATTATTCATGACCTCATAAGTTTTACTAGTTTTCAAACGACGAAGGACTAAAGAACGAGATGACATGACAATTGATGAGAAATACTGTATATAGATAAATTACATATCAAATGACTTTCAAATATGGAACTTAACAGTGGGTAACAAAATATTTGGCTTTCAGTAGCTTATCTTTCTTGGTATCTTAGTTTCCCCATATAGAAAAATAAAAAAGACTCGTTACTCTAATGGATCCTTTAACTGCTAAAATTCTTTGCATGGCTCTTACGTAAAATTTTAATTACAGAGACGTCAACCCATTACTGTTATGTTTTGAGTTATACTAAAGTTTGCACCTCTTCATCTTTTTCTTCCTATGGGATATCAAAAAGACCTTGTCAGGATTCACTCTGAGTAGTATAAATTCAGACAAATATTTTGCTTATGCTAAGTTGATGGGTACGGAAAGGGCTCTAATATGTTTACTAAAATAACCCAATTTGCCCTTTCGCAAGAAAATGAAAATATTAACTTTTGTCCTAATGATTTTACTCTTATAATTTTACCAACAAAACTCTTCTTAAATAAAAAAAAAAAAAGTAGGCATCCAGATAGTCACTATTGTTGTATCTAGAATAGGAACAATTAAAACACAAACAAAATAAGTATCAAACAAGATACATTATGTAAATAGTCCCTCTTTAGGAATACTATGTAGTTATTTAGAATGCTAGAGAGCTGGGTGCTGTGGTGCACGCCTGTAATCCCACCACTTGGAAGGCAGAGGCAGGAGGATCATTGTGAGTTCAAGGCCAAACTGGGCTTCAAAGTGAGCTCAAGGCCATCCTGAGCTGGATAGTGAGACCCTGTCTCAAAAAGACAATAAATAAATAAATAAATAAATAAATAAATAAATAATTTTTTTAAATGCTAGAATTTTATGATTAAAAAATAACAAGTCAGGGCTGGCGATAGAGCTCAGTGGAATAAGCACCTGCCTGGTAAGTGCAAGGTCCTGAGTTCAATCCTTGGTACCACCAAAAACAAATAAATAAATGAAAATAAAGACTAACAAGTCAGTAGCTATAAAACATTTCATGGGCACTAATTAAAAGTGACATTTTACAAACTCTCACCAAAGTAATAATTACTTTTGTGGTAATAAAAATGAAAGCCTGAGCCTCCCACGTGCTAGACATTCACTGTATCCCTGAGCTACACACCGTTAGGCTCAAAATATTACATTAAAAAGCCTTTAGAGGAAATATATCAGCTGGGCATAGTTATTTTTTCTCTCACTTTTCATAATTTTTCAAATGTTCTTTTATGGGTATATGTTTAATGTGTATGTCACGCTGATACCATTTAATATTTTTAATGCTAAACTTTAAAACTAACATATACCATTTCTTCTTTAGCTATTTCATAGGCATGTGAAAATATTGGTATTTCTGTATTGTATCAACATACTAGAATGGCACACATTTTTATTTTATTTTGAAAACCAAATCATTATTCAAAGTTTATAACTGTATTCCCTATTTCCCCTTCAAAATTAACTTCTTTTTATAAGCAGGAATTATAAGTGTGGCACAAGTTTTAAAACTGAGAAATGGAATGTAAACTTAAAATTAATATTTCCTTTTAGCTCTACTCCATTTTCTGTAATGCCATGAACATCATTCCAGAGATTGCCCAAGCTCAAATCACATCTGTGTAGATATATTTTAAGTGCTGTATTTGGTAATTTTTTTATATGGAGTCATATACTTTGGAGATACCCGTAACAATTCTGTAGAATTGTATTATTCTTTCAAATAACTTCGGGGCTATGGTACACAAAATATCACTTAGTGTAGTAGTATTCTAAGTTTGCTCTGCACTTGAATCACCCGCCGATTGATACAGCGGTTTATTGAAAACCGATCTCTTGATTTTCTGACTTGATAGATCTATGGTACAAGCTGAGGGTCTGCATTTCTATCACGGCTCCAGATGCCGTTAACGCTTCTGCTCTAGGGACCACACTTTGAAGATTACCAATTTGGAGGGCTAGTTACTCACACATAAATGTTTAGACTTCTTCAAATATTTTTGTGGTTTATGAAATTATGAGTAATCACAGCTGTTCGTCTTTTGCACTTCCAAAACTAGTTTTTAAGCCCTCATTGTGACTCAACTATACACTTCATTTAAGAGCGTTCGTCCTTCATGCATGAGAGCAAGTCTATTAGGCCCGGCCAGATCTAAATTCTCGCTGAGTCTCAAAATAACTAGCACATGCCTTGCTTAGTGTTGGTACACAGGAAGTTTCTGGAAGGAATGATCTTTCATAAAAATAAAGCACTGTCATGTGATGCAGCAAGAAAAAAATCCAAAGAAGTATTTTAATAGCAAACGTGCAATGGAAAGCTTTTTTAAAAAGCCATAAATGCCCATTCTAGTGTAGAAATTCCATTTACACAGACTGTAGTTTCATCTACTGGAAAGCAATGCTTCTGTAGGTTGACGTGAAGATAGCTGAGTGCTAAGTGTCAGTTTAATTTCTCAGACTTGGAAACGACCTGGAAACTCACTTCATTGTGCTTCTACTGGCAAAATCCCTGGAGAATCTGGAATGACTGCTTCTTTTAAATGCCTGTACTTGAAGAATTCAGGATGGAAATACCATTTCGGCTCGCAGACCTATATTTAGCAAGCCTCAAAGTACATATGAGCTTCTTGAGGATTAAGCCTGGAGCCAGCGCCCTCTTCCTTTTCCATGAGAAGACGACTACTACCTTGCTCTTCTCATTCTCTGAGAATCTTCCATGTAGCTTCCTTTGTCTTTATGTAGTTTGCTTTATGTTTACTTTCCTCAAGCATGAGCAGCACTTTCGCTCGTGGTGTTGACCTAACTACAGCAAAACACACCGCATCTTCAAATATGTAAACACCAGGGTATTGGGGTACATACCTTCCAAATCAAAACACTGACACACTGTTAACTGGTTTACCTATTAGAGTAGAAAATCAAGATAGATAGCATGAAGGAATGAAATTAAGTTTAAGGTGTACACTAGCACAAATAAATGCTTTTACGAGTTTTAAAGTAATTGATCAACTATCAGTATCTAATTTTTCTGTCACATGTCTTGTATGCTATGGCGGAAATTAAATATTCACATTTATTTCCTATAGAAACAAGCAAATAGAAAATTGTTATTCTCTAGAATGTTTTACGTTATGCATATTGTTAATGTGTTTAATACTTTGGTTAAGAAAATGTTATTGAACAATATTTTGGTTATATTTTTTACAAATGTTGTCAGGCGTGGTGGGGCACACATGTAGTCCCAGCACTTGGGAGGCTGAGGCAGGAGGATTGTTGTGAGTTTGAGACCAGCCTGGGCTACAAAGTGAGCTCAAGGCCAGCCTGAACTGCATGGAGAGACCCTGACTCAAAAAAGACAATATATATATATATATATATATATATATATATATATATATATATACAAATGTTATTTAAATTCAGAGAGAATTTTCTATATGCAATTTGGAGTAAAAATTTAATATAGATTTTATCCAAATTCTAAAGGAATTTATTACTCATATTTATACTCATTTGTGAGATGTTTATAGCTAAGCACTGAAAACTGAGCAATCTTTTTAAAAAGTATTATGAAATGAGATATGGTCAGTGATTACGTATATCTAATTGACAAAGCCAGTTATTCAGAGAAAATATAACAGGAATTTATATCAGAATTGATAACATAAACAAGTGATAATTTAATCTCATTCAATCTGATATAGAGTAACTTTCCTAATATTAGTATCCACAGTTCACATTTGCGTATTAGTCTGTAAATACTCAAATATTAGATGAAATGAAGATTTCTGGAAACCAGGCATTTACACTTCAATGGATTTCCTAGGAGATAAATTTGTAAATAGAAATATCATAGCATTCAAAATTAAAGCTTACTACCTTAATAAAAAGGAAAATTGAAATTGAAATGTAAAATCTAAATGTCAGTGTCATAGTATTTTAATCTATAATCAAAATTTCATAGTATAAATTATAGTATGAAAAACTAAATTTATATATTATGGATATAATCACTTATAAAATACATTACTGTACCCCAACCAGATGCTCCAGTTCAGGAGGAGAGTTACATACTGTCTCTGATGAACATGGCCATTATATTGACAGCTGTCTACCATAACAATCCATAATCCAGATTACATAAATGGTCTAGAGTAGGACAGATTGAATTTCTTGAGCTTTTTTGTTTCAAAAGTTAACACCATTTAAATATATTACTCTGGTTAGAGTCAAGAATCAACTTCAACTCCACATATTTTTTCTTTCAGTGGTGTAATATCCACACTTTATTTTAGATTGTTTTCAATGAAAACATTTGGGATTTTCTATATATAGTCTATTTCTCAACTAAAACTAGAAATCAATCTTGAAAAAGAAGAAGTCAAGTCATGATAAGCTAAATGTAAATTGTTGTACATATTCCCAGGTGTTCTTGACCTAGTTAAAGAAAACTGCATCTTTATGTTTCAAAATCACTTGAAAATAGCTATCAGAACTCTATTCTCGCCAGGTGTTGTGGCACACACGCGTAACCCCAGCACCTAGGAGGCTGAGGCAGGAGGATCATTGTGAGTTTGAGGCCAGCCTGGGCTACAAAGTGAGCTCAAGACCAGCCTGAACTGCAGAGTGAGACCCTGTCACAAAAACGACAAAAAGAAGAACCGAATCCTCCATATGTCCTTTTTTTTGATGACTGGTAGATACTAGTAGTACAGAATAGTGAGATTTATTTGGGTATAACAGTGCCTACATACAACATTTTGTTTATTTCCATTGCTGTTACCGCCTTACCCTTTCTGCATCCCTCCTCCTGTTTTCTTTCCCCACCGGGTTTTTTATTGATAGGTTGCTCGTATAAGAGAAAACCTGTGATACTTAACTTTTTGAGACTGTACTTGCTTAACATGATTTAACACGATGGTCTTTAGTTCTGTCCATTCTTCTGCAAATAACCTGCTATTTTTGTTCTTTATTGCTGAGTAATACTCCGTTCTCTTTATCTGTTCATCTCTTGATGGGCGTCTCATCTGTTTCCACAGCTTAGTTACTATGAATTGTGACACTTTAAAACATGCATTATTGTATGCTATTTTTAATTCTGGAAATACACTGACTACAGCTGAACAAATGGTATATCTATTTTTAATTTTGTATGGACTCTCCATACTGATTTCCCTAGTGGTTGTATTAATTTCTGTTCCCTGTGTGGGTACTGTTTTTCTGCATTCTCCCCAGCATTCATTGTTTTTTCTCTTCTTGATGAGAGCTTTTCTGACGGCAACAGATGGAATCTCAAAGTAGTATTGACTTGCATTTCCTTAAAGGTTAAAGTTGCTAGACATTTTTCTCATATACTTATTGGCTATTATTACTGCTTTTAAGTACTGTCCAATTCATTTACTCATTTATTAATTGAGCTATTTGTTTGGGGGGTTTTCTTGGAGTTCAGTTTTTTGAGTTTTTTATACACAGATTCTAGATGTTAATCCTCCATTAGAAAAGTAGCAAGAAAAGATTTACTTCTATTGTGTAAGCTGTCTCTTCACTCTGTTGGTCGTTTCCTATGCTGTACAGAAGCTTCTTAATTTGATGTAGTCCACGTGTTGACTCTTCTATACTTACTAGGCTCTTAGCATCCCATTTAGGAAGTATTTGCTTGTGCCCATGGCTGTTTCCCCTATATTTTCCTCCAGCAGTTGAAAATTTTCTTGTTTTATATTTAAGGTATTGGTCCACTTAGATTTGATTTTAGGGGCTGGGGATGTAGCTCAGCGGCACAGCACCTTCCCAGCAGGCATGAGGTCGTCAGTTTGATTCCCGGTACAAAAAAAAAAAAAAAAATTAAAAGAAAAATTAGATTTGATTTTAGTACATGGTGAGAGAAATCTACTTCCTAGCATCTGTACGTGGATATCCAGTTTTCCCAGCATCATTTATTACAGTGGCTGTCTTTTCTCCAGTGTATGGTCTTTGGCTCCTTTGTGAAAAATCAGGTAGTGATATGCACATGGGTTTTTCTCTGTCCTAGTTCACCGTTCTACAGGTCTGGTGTTGTGCCGGGGCCGCGTTACTGTTTCTAGCGTGGTCTGTATGATTTAAGATCACGTACGATGTCTCTAGCATTGCTCTTATGGCCTACTCTATTGCTTTGTCTCTTCTGGGTCATTTGTGTGTCATAGGAATTTTAGGTTTATTTTTTTCTAGCTCTGTGAGCAATGCTGGTATTTCAGTAGAGGTTTCTCCCTAAGTCTGTGTATTGTTTTTGGTAACATGTCCCTTTCACCAGTATTATTTCTGTTCCTCCGTAGGAAGCCTTCCCTCTCATGTTTGCTTCGATTTTTTCTTCGGTATTCTGCAATTTTCACTTTAGTGGTTTTTTGGGTTTTTTTGTTTCAGTTAATTCCTAGGAGTTTTGGCGGATTTCTTAAGTCATCGTGAACGAAACTGCTTTCCCGATTGTTTCTCCACAGGTTAATTATTAGTGTGTAGGGAAGATATTGGGTTCTGTGTGCCGTTGTCGTATCCTGTACCTACAAGTCTTAAAAGCGCTTCTCGTGCTGGGCATGGCAACATTTTATGCTGGCCAGAGAAAATCTTCGAAGGATACTTTGGGCCAATATCTGTTTGTGGTGCCATGTGTCTAACAAACTAGAACAAATCTCTGTGGAGCTGAAGTCTTCCTAGTGACCTTGTTAAATATTTTTCTCAGTATTTTCCTCAGGATTCTAAGAAGTAGACTTAAGGAATAAATATCCCAAACCTGCCTCTTGCTCAGAGCTCAAAAGGTTAATTCTATTCCTTCAAGGAAAAGGAGGGAAACAAAGAAAAGAAAAAGTTTCGTTCACGATGACTTAAGAAATAATATGTACACACACAAACTGCCCATGAGGAATGTGATCTCTATATACGACAAATACATACTAATTAGAGATATAAAGTTAAATCTAACCGTGTCTAGGAATATCTTGAAAGTGCTGCAGAACTTGCTCACAGTTTTAGGGTAAATATTGTAAGATCCGGTCTCAAAAAGATACAAGAAAAAAATCAAATGAAACATGCAAAAGATAAACATGAATCCTGATAATCATAAAAATTTAGCTTTGCAAAGAAAGTTACTATGGAAAAGAAAGATAAAACTTAACTTGCAAAGTTACATTATAAAGATACACAGACCAGGGCTGGGGATGTAGCTCAGTGGCATAAGCACCTGCCTGGCAAACACAAGGTCCTGAATTTGATCTCTGGTATCACAAAAAATAAAAAAAATAAAATATAGACTATGAAATAATAACTAAAGTGAAAAAATATCTTAGAAAAAGAGAGGTGCATATAAACCTTTGAGTTGCTATGAGGTTGGTTTGGATGAGTCATGGGGTAATTCTGTGTATAAACTTTGAGGAAATGTGAAATATTTTCCAAAATGGATCCTCCAATTTACAGTCTCACTAGCCATGTGTAACTGCGCCAAAGTTTCCACATCTTCTCAAACACTTGTCATTTTATATTTTGAATTATAAGCACCCGCATGGATGGGAGGCCTCGCTTCACTGTGGTTTTGACTTATGTTTCCTTAAAGACTAGCGTGCTCAGACAGCTTTTCCTGTTATTGGCCATTGGTTCATAGGTTTTAGAAAACCACTTACTGCAATCCTTTGACCATGTTTTATTGTTACAAGTTGTGAGCTTTTTCATATGTTCTAGGTAAAACTTTCTTACAATAAAATTTGCAAGTGTTTTCTCTCCATCATGGGGGTTGCAGGTTCACTCCATGATTTCTACTGATGCATAAATAGTTAATTTAATTAATTTTTGATGTTGCCCAAGTCTTCTATTTTTGTTATTATTGCTGCTTCTAATAGAGTCATATTTATGAACCATTCTGCAATCCAAGATTACAATGACTTGTTTATATAATATATGTGTGTGTGTGTGTATATATATATATATATATATATTTTTTTTTTTTTTTGGTCTTTTTGAGATAGAGTCTCACTATGCAGTTCAGGCTGGCCTTGAGCTCACTTTGTAGCCCAGGCTGGTCTCAAACTCACGACGATTCTCCTGCCTCAGCCTCCTGAGTGTTGGGATCACAGGAGTGTGCCACAGTGCCCGACATTTCTATTTTTCTTAATAATGCTACACTTTTAGTTACTAAATTTGCATCTTTGATCCAGTGTGAAACCCCTACATTACAGTATGAAGTAGCAATCTAACTTTATTTTTTCACATATACAGATCCTATTGTCCCAGAACCATTTTTTTTGGTATTAGACTGTTCTGTCTCCGTTGAATTACTCTGACTTTCCTTGGTGAAAACTGGTTATCATGAATATAATCTGTATCTCTGGATTTTTAGTTCTTCCACTGGTGTGAATGTCTCTATTAGCAAACTGTCTTAACTATTGATGGAGAAGGATGAGTTTGTCAAACTTTGCTCTTTTTGGCAAGATTGATGTAAGGATTGTTTGAGGATCGTTTTTCTACCTTCAGAATTTGCACATAAATTTTAAAATCAGTTTTCCAACTTTTAAATAAATGATACCTATATTGAATCTGTACATTGAATCTGTAGATTGAATTGGATTTAATTGTATTGACTCTATAGATTCATTTGGGGAATTTTGCTGCCTTAAGAATACTAAATCTAGCCAGGAATGGTAGCACACACCTGTAATCCCAGCACTTCTGAGGCTGAGGTAGGAGGATCATTGCAAATTTGAGACCAGCCTGGGCTACAAAGACAGCTCAAGGCCAGCCTCAGCTGCATAGTGAGACCCTGTCTCAAAAAGACAAAATAAAAAAGAATACTAAATCCTCTAACCCATGTATACGATGTGTGCTTCCCTTTATTCAGATCTTTAGTTTCCACTAACATTATTTGGTAGTTCTCAGACCTCTGCACATCTTTTAAATATTTTTCCTAAATATTTTATTCTTTTTGATGCTACTGTAATTACAAGTTTCAAAATGTAATCTCACATAGCCTATAGCGAGAGTATGAAAAATATAACTAATTTTGATTCATTGATTTTAAATATTCCAACCTTGCCAAACAATTTTTAATTCTAATCATGTTTTAGTAGAGGTCTTAGGATTTTCTTCCATTGATTATCACTTTATCATCTACACAGGGAGAACATTTATTTTTGTCCAAATCCATGCTTTTGTTTCATTTTCTTGTCCAATTATACTTGTTAGAGGCTTTTATGCAAGGCTGAATACAAGCTTTCTCCTGATTTTAGAGAAGAGACATTTAATTTTCTCCCTTAGATTGAGTTGTTACTGTTATGAGTATGTTCTATAAATGTCATTTATCAATTTGAAGAAGGGCTCCTTCTATTTTTAGGGTTCTTTAAAATCACAAAACAATGGTTTTGGTCAGATATTTTCTCTTGAATGATTGAAATGTTTGTACAGATTTATATTTTATGATGTAGTTTATTTACTGATTTTGATATTTCCTATATATTTCACATTCTTGAAATAAATTGTACCTGGTCTTGATGTATGATTCCTTTTATATTCTGCTTAATTTGGTTAGCTAGAAGCTCTTTGAAGGTTTCTGTATTTACAATTATAAGAGCTATTGGTCTGTACCTTTCCTTTGTGTTGAATCTTTTGTTTCAGTGACAAAGCATAAGACTGACCTTCAATGATGAGTTAAAGTGCTTTTCCTTTTCTGTTTTTTGGAATAGTCAGAGAATAATTGGTATAAGTGTATCTTTGAATTCTTTATAGAGCTCACCAGTGAAGATGTGGTCCTAGACGTCCTTTTTGGGTAAATTTTTAATTTGATGGCTTCTTATAAATCTATTAAGATTTTATTTTTCAATCAATTATTGTAGTTTGTGTTTTTCTGTGAATCTGTCCACTCCATATAAGTAATCCAGCTGAAAGTCATACACTTCTTCCTAGTATTCTTCAAAGCCCATTTTGTTCTTTTTTTATTTTATGAAAAAACAAAATTTCCTAACAAAATAATAAAAGAAATACACAGTATATCAAATTTTAAAAGTGGTTTTTAGGGTACAAAAAAGACTCCCACAAAGAATAAATAAGCCAGGCTTGTGGCACATGTCTGGAATCCCAGCACTCAGGACGCTGAGGGAGGGGGATTGTTGCAAGTTTGAGACCAGCCTGGACTACAAAGTGAGCTCAAGTCCAGCCTGAACTGCATAGCGAGACCCTGTCTCAAAAAGATAAAAAAAAAAAAAAAAAAAAGAAGAAGAAATAAACATATAATAGCCCGAAACCTTCCTTTCAATGAACTAAGAGAAAGTAGTAGTACAATATAAATGACACAAATTAGCATATGTATGAAAATACTTTTGAAACAGTGGAGTAGATAATTTAGAGTTGTTTGAACTTCTCCCCACTTCCTGCCTATCTTCTATATTGCCCTTTCTCTCTCTCCTCTCTCTCTGTCTGCAATTTATTTATACAATGAGTTTCTCACAGGAGATATTTAAGCTGGTGCATCTGATTTACTTAACATTACAATCTCAATTTGCACCAATTTACCTATGAACACCTCAAATTCATCCTTTATGGCAGATTTTTTACTTTATTGTGTGTAAACATCGCATTTTCCTTATTCTTACCTTTTTGCTCTTATAGGGTTGGTTGTAAGATTCCTTACTCACTCATGATTTTATTATGATTTAGTCTTCATTTCTTTTTTTCTCATTTCTTTTCACGGTCAATCTAAATAGAAGTTTGTCAATTTTGTTGAATTTTCCAGAGAACTTTTTGTTTGTTTTCTCACTTGTTTCAACATTCCCTGTTTCATTAATTTTCCCTTTATTTCTTGTTTCTGCACATTTAAGCTTCACTTTTCTCTTTATCCAGTGTCTGGTATTTTTTTCTTTTTTTTTTTTTTTTTGGTACCAGGAGAATCAAACTCATGACCTCAGGCTTGCCAGGCAGGCTCTTATGCCCCTGAGCTTTATCCCTAGCCCTATCTGGTATCTTAAAAAGAAAGGATTTGTTATTATTTTGAGAGCTCTATTCTTTTTTTATTTTAGTATAATCATTTACAATTAGAAAATTATATGTGCTGCTTTAATTTTATCCTTGATATTTTGGGGTTTTTAAAATTTTCTTTCATTGCAAAGGATTTTTTAGTTTTCTCATAATTTCTCTCTAACTCACTGATTATTTATGAGCAAATTATTAATTTCCTCAAGCTCCTGAATCTCCCTAATTGCTTTTTATATTCATAATTTTACTTCAGTGTGGTTAGAAAATGCATATCATGATTTTAAACCCTTTTAAATTTAGTGTGCACTCTTTCATGGCCAAATGGGTGCTCTATTGTGGACAAAGGTCCATGTCCACTTGAGAAGAATGTCATGTAACTGTTATCACATAGAGTGTCTTATAGAGGTGTGTTAAAGATAATTGGTTTGTTGGGTGTGGTGGTGCACACCTATAATCCCAGCACTCTGGAGGCTGAGGCAAAAAGGATCGCTGTGAGTTCGAGGCCAGCCTGCACTACACAGTGAGACCCTGTCTCAAAAAAAAGAAAAGTTTGTTGGTTTATGGAATTGTGTAAATCTTCTATTTGTCTATTGATTCCTGCCTGTTCAATTATTGAAAACTGTAGATTGAAGTTTCTGCTAGTATTGAATGTATATTTCTTTCTTCATTTCTATAAATGTTTGCTTAATGAATTCTGAGACTACTATTAGGTAAATAATTGTTTTTATTGTTATATCAAATAACAGATTAATTTATTATTCTCATAAAATTCTTTGAGAACCGAATATGGTGGCACACATCTGTAATCCCAGCATCCAGGAGGCTGAGACAGGAAGATTGCTGTAAATTCAAGGCCAGCCTGAGCTACAAAGTGAGTTCAAGGCCAGCCTGAACTCCCTGTCTCAAAAAAATACAAATAAAATAAAGTTCTTTGAATGTCTTTAGTAACATTTGATCTTAAATTATATTTTGTCTGATAGTATCAAACCCAGTCCAACTGTCTTTGGTAACTATTTTCATGTTATGTCTCTTCTGACTCTTAGACTTTTAACTTATTTATGTTTAATCTACAGCACAGACCTTGTAGCAAAGATGGGCTTACTTGTGGGATATTTACCCCCTCAGCCGATCTCATCTTCTCAATTGTTTAATCAACTCATATTTAAACTTATTATTGACCTACTTTGACTTACAGGTGCCATTTTTCTTTTGTTTTCCTTGGGTTTTGTGTATATTTTTTGTTATTTCAATCCTCATCTATTGTTCTTGTCTGCGTAGAGTGAATATTTCCTCTAAGCATGTCTTTTAATTCCTTTAACTATTGTTCTCTATATCTAATACATGTATTATGCCTATGATATACTTTGTAGTTAATCTAGAGTTCACAATGTACATAGTGCTTCTCATGTACTTTAGATAGATGTATATTAACTTAATTCCAGTGACATTATAAATACTACCTTAGTGTGGTTATCTCCCTTCTCTCTGTTTTGTTCTGTTATTAACATACATATGTCGTATATACACATCCTCATTTATTATAAAGCAACCACACTAATTATATACAACTTTTGTTACATTAATCTCTTCATTGTTTCTGCTTCTCTTTTTTAAAAATTTTTTTAATTTTAATTTTATTTATGTGGTATTTTGCCACAGGGTCTCACTATGCAGTTCAGGCTGACTTTGAGCTCACTTTGTAGCCCAGGCTGGTCTTGAACTCACAAAGATCCTCTTGCCTCAACCTCCCAAGTGCTGGGATTATAGGCATGTGCCAACATGCCTGGCTCTTTTCTTATGGATTTACTATCTGGAGTCATTTCCTTAGCCAAATACAGCTTTGTTTGAAATATCTCTTTTGAACAGTCATTGGCCAATATATTACTTTTCTGTATGTTATAGACTTAACAATATAAGCAGAATGTTCTTAAAAGTAGCTTTTAAAATCAGTTATGCAATTTATGTCTTTATTTTCATATGATCATCTTCAGACTTACTCTTTTATGCTACTGTGTTTTTTAATTACGTTAGACAAAAAGGGCTGGGTGTGGCGGTGCACATTTTTAACTCCAGCACTGTGGGAGGCTCAGGCTGGAGGATCACAGGTGTGAGTCCTTCCTGGACAACTTAGTGAGAGATCCTGACGCAAATCAAAAAATAAAAGTCACTGTAGATGCACTGGCCCTGGACTCAATACCCAGTACCACAGAAAAGGCCACAATCTAAAATATATTCACGATATATTTTTATTGATTATTCACATATAACCTGTTTGCCTAGATAGCATTCTCATACTTTAGTTCTGAGAAGAGCTCAGAAACGTTTTCCTAATTATGCTCAGTGTCTGCACTGTCTAGGGTAGTTTCTCTTGACTTCTGTTTCTGCTTGGGCCTCCCCTTTCTATTTCTTTAGATGTTATGAAAACTAGTTATTTTGACAATATAATAAATCGGGTAAGTATATTTGTCTCTTTACTGGGTTTATTGCTGTGTTTGTTTTTCCCTTTGCTTGTTGAACTTCTTTTCTTTTTCTTTCCTTTTTTTTTTTTATCTTTGTTTTTTGGCTTTTCGAGATGGGGTCTTTCTATGCAGTTCAGGCTGGTCTAGAGCTCACTTTGTAGACCAAGCTGGTCTTCAACTTGCAATAATCCTCTTGCCTCTGCCTCCTGAGTGCTGGGATTGCAGGTGTGCACCACCACAGCTGGCTTAAATGAAGGGAAACCTGCAGCCTAAGTATTATTTTATATCTTCTCTTTTGGGGGGGTTACTGGGAATCAAACTCAGGACCTTGCACTTGCCAGGCAGTTGCCGTGCCACTGAGCTATATCTTTGGCAGGTAAGTTGTTGAGTTTCTTATAGTCTGTGTTCTGTGATACCTATGATATCCACTTATTTGTTTAGAGACTATTTCCTTTAAACGCTCTCTGCGGGTCTATCTCCCAAGCGCTTTCAAGGGTTCTGTGTGTCTGAGCAGCGCACTGCCAGTGTTCCTGGCAGCTGTTTACAAACTTAGCATAATTTCCTTTCCTCGCTTCCACAGTCTTAGCGTCAGCCAAAGGTGATGTTATTTCCTTATTGATTTCCTCTGGGTGTGTGCAGAGTTCAGCACTTATTTTTGTACATGTATCTTTCCTTCTCAATTTCCAGGACTATGTCAAAACTTTTAAAAATACCTACATGGATATACCCAGCTTTTCCTTTTCAGAGATTTCAGTCAGCTTCATGTATACCCAGCTGTTATTATTGCTTTATTCGGGTGTTAATAGCTGTCACTGATTGTTTTCAAAATCTGCTTTTTCCCATTAATGACATCCAGAGTTACATAAAATATAGCACAATCTCTGCTAGTGGGCTTCAAGGGAACTTCAAGGCTGGTCAGGTAGTGACACTTCTTTGAAGATAATTGCATATTTTGAAATTCTGATAATTCAGAAATACTAGAAAAAGTATTTTTTAGTTTAGCCACTTTGGCCTGCTTTCCAGGATACATTACAGACAACGCATGTCCTAATTTTAGTGTCTTTTTTAAAACTAGATTAGCTGAAAGTTTATCAGGTCATCAAGTCCTGGTTCTTTTTTGCTTAAAAAATTCTTCCTCAATATTTTTCATTCTTATGACACTTTAGTAAAGAAATAGTCCAACTGCATGTGGTGGTGCACTCCTGTAGTCCCAGCACTTGGGAGGCTGAGGCAGGAGGATCATTGCGACTTGGAGACCAGCCTAGGCTTCAAAGTGAGCTCAAGGCCAGCCTGAACTGCATAGTGAGACCTTGCCTCAAAAAGACAATAAATAAATAAATAAATAAATAAATTTTAAAAATAAAGAAATAGACCAGGCCATGACTCCAACACTTTGCTTAGAAATTTCAACTAGAATCTAAGCACATGTCTGTAAATTCCTTAGGATACAATTAAGCTCAATATACTGTCGTTGTATGCAACAATTACCTTTCTTTATGTTTCCAGCAACTTTTTCATTATTTTCTTCTGAGTTGTCACAAACAATATGTTAAAATCACACTTCTACTAATGGTTTCCTGAAATAATATTCCAGGCATTTTCTACTGTTCTTTTCAAAAATTCTTTCAGCCTCCACCTCTCACCCAATTTTAAAGTCAAAACATACTTTTAGGTAAATAGTATGGGAACCTCTGACTTATTGGGGCCAAAAGTTGTATAGATTTTGCATTTCTGCAAGCACAAACCACTATGCACTTAGTAGTACAAACTACACAGTTATTCTATTATAATTATGAAGGTCAGAAGTCTGAATATACTAGTTTTGTTCTGCTTGATGGGTTTTGAGAAAAAATATCTTTGTCTGCTATTTTCAGTATAAGGCAGTCCACATTGTTTGGCTTCCTTAATATTTGTTCTGGTTTTTGTTTTGTTTTGTTTAGGTACCAGGAATTGAATTCAGGACTTCGAGTTTGCCAGGCAGGCACCTCTGAGCTATCTCCCTGGCCCTGTAGTATTCTTTCTTCTTTTATTTTCTACCTTTCCTCCTAAAAGGACAGGCGTGATTCTATGAATCCGACACAGAAAATACAGAACAATCCCCCATCCAAGATCTTGGCTTAATTATACCTTCAGAATTCCTTTGACATGTAAGGAAATACAATTACAGCTTTTGTGTATTATGAGACGTATATCTCTGAAGAACATTATTCTGTCCATTACCTTGTGTTCGGAGGGTTCCGTGCCAGAGGAGAGAAGGAGTAGGAGGAAGGCAGACTGAATGCAACAAAGCACACTCTTCCACTGAGATGTCTGGACTTTTGGTAGAATAACGCACTTCAAATTGTTCGAAATTTTTAATTGCAAGAATTCTGAAAAAATTGATTCTGGCATTTATTCACCAGTGTTCTGAAAGCTGTTGTTGAGAAGCAGACAGTCAGAGACACTTACTCTAAGTTAGTGTGTGTGTGTGTGTGTGTGTGTGTGTGTGCGTGTGCGTGTGTGTGTGTGTGTGTGTAATGATCAACATGTACAGAGAGACTCTTGGAATTAAGAACACATCAAAACATGCATCTATGTGGTAAGTATACACATATGTTTCACCCATGGTGAATATACTTTCAAAGATCTCTACCTACAAATTAATTCATGTAGCTTACAATAAGCATATTGTTCTTATAAATGAAATATTAACATATATAGATGTTTTTAATGTTTGTTAAGTTGTATACTTTTATTGGGTTCTACATATATGCTATCAAATAAAACATTATAATAGGGGCTGTGGATATAGCTCAGTGGCATAAGTGCCTGCCTGGCAAGCGTGAGGTCCTGAGTTTGATTTCTGGTACCAAAAAAAGTGATAATGTAATCATGCTGAATGAACTAAAGATCTTTCATGTGTCCCCCAAAACCTCCACCTAAATTGACGCCTTCTTCATGCTTATCTCTATGTATTATTTCTAGCAGATCTAAGATATAAACACTGTTTTGAACAGTCACAATTTAAATGCTTCCTATGTCACAGGACTTCAGAGAACAGTAGTACTAGTTGCTCAGTTATGTAAAGCAGTTCATCTGTGCCCTCCGTTAGAATTGGCTTTAAGCAAACATATAGGTTTATTAATCCTGGAAGGAAACTCTGAATTCCTATACGGGATCACATCCAAAAAAACAGCATGTCTTAAGAAAGAATTTGCAGTTGGTTGAATGTGAAAGTTAATAGTCCATGCCTAGTTCAAATTTCTTTTTTTTTTGGTCTTTTTGAGACAGGGTCTCGCTATGCAGTTGAGGCTGGCCCTGAGCTTACTTTGTAGCCCAGGCTGGCCTTGAACTCACAATGATCCTCCTGCCTCAGCCTCCTGAGTCCTGGGATTACAGGTATGCACCACCAAGCCTGGCTAGTTCAACTTTCATCTCAGTTTTATAAAGCATTTAGATGAACCTCAGAGATGGTACAGTGTCACTTTGATGTCTTAATGGAAGCTTAGAAAGACAGCCCAGGTATCCCAAAGAGGAAGAGGAAGAGCAGTTCGGAAGGATCATGGAGTGAAGTGGGGAGGACAGGTGGAGAAATGTAACAGGGTACAAAATATATTTTATACACTTTGCTAATTGCAAGTCAGAGAAGAAGATGAGGTCGGAGGCTTTCTTACTCTACAATGATGGTATTTGTTTCTGTGATCTGCAGAAAGATATATGAATATATTTCTTGCCTTTATCAGATGTTCAGAGATTTATGCTAAACTTATAAATCAAGTGATCCCGTACAAAAAAGGAAGATTTTCTCTCACATGAGACTGACAGCAATGAATGGTCAGTAAATCTATGGCCCCTTTTGCCTGAAGACCATAGTGTTCTGCTGGAATTACAAAATATTCATTTCTTTGGCCAGGAAGAGGACCTCAGATATAAACAAAAGGGAATCATCACCCACCGACACCAGCCTCTGGAACACAGTAGGACCGAGTATGAAAGGCTCACCTTAGGAATCGGTGTGAAGAGGCTTGCTCTTCCACCTGGCTGACATTACAACATCTCAGAGTCCCTTTAAGGAAGTGTCCAAGATACCTGGCCAGATCCAAGTAGCTGCACAGTAAACATTCTATTCAGAACTCTGCGGGCAGTTAGTTCCATGACTACTTGCTTGTAAAAAACTGCTAACTTTTATAAAAATCTGCTAACTTTTCTGGTGACTTGGAATTGTAGGTAGAGGCTCGAGGAGGAGGGCCAAACACTACACAGGCTAAAGATAAATAAATGCCCAAGTTGAGGCCATCTCTCCTGAACAGACTAATTTCAGATTAATGTACTGATTTCTTACCTCTCTTTGTTGAATAATGAATAGAGAGACAAGTTCAAACATTACACTGTGGACCACAGGATGGTCAGAGAGCACTGCTTGGTGTCCTCTGAAGTAGTGAGAGGATGCTACTGAGGTGTCCCCTCTCCATCATATAAAAAGACTAAACAGGGCAGTAAATTAGAACAACATATTTTATAACAGGGTTTGGGCAAAGGAAAAGGTACTGTAATATTGAAGCATGAAAGCCAAGAAATTCGAAACAGAAGAGCAACATTAATACACAAGGACTGGGAAAAAGCAGGACAGAGTTTCCCTCTGATCTGAGCCGGTCTGCCAACCTCAGCTGTGCAGAATACTTGGGCATCTGCCATCCGTCTACCAAGCCAAAGGATTTGGATGTCTATGAAGAGACGTGTGTATTAAAGGTACTCTCCATCCAGCCCATGATGTCTGTACAGCTTCTGTAGGATGCTGGTGCGCAGAGGGACTGATTTAGCACCTTATGGCATCAGCTCTTCAGACAAGACAAAAGCTCACTGACATCAGTAAAGGGAAACAGCACTGGACAGAAGATGCTATTTAGTAAACAATGTGCTTCACCTGGCCAAAAGGAAGGCTAACTTCTCCACAGAGAAGAGAAACGAGACCATGCAGGTCACAGCAAACAGGAGTTTTATAAGTGCCTCAGCTGACGAGCATGCTGAAAATCTCTCCTGTAGTGAGACTAAAAAGAGCCAATAAGGAGGGCATGGTGGCACAGTCCTGTAATCCCAGCACTTGGGAGGCTGAAGCAGGAGGATCACTGTGAGTTCCAGACCACCCTGGGCTATAAAGTGAACTCAAGTGAACTGCATAGCGAGACCCTGTTTTAAACACACACACACACACACACACACACACACACACACACATGAGGAAACGCATTCCACAACTGTGATCTGTTGACTGACAGTAGCTTTCGCGACAAGTTCTGGAAAACTGACAGAAATGAGTGATTAAAAGAGATTTTGATTGACTGTTTCACTGTAATATATCCAGAGTTTTGAACAATAGACACACTCCCTCACACATTCCTTCAGCCAACACTACTTTCTTAATTTTTACTTCTTTCAATCACTAAAGAGAATATGCCATGTTTTCTGTATTTACCAGTTAGGAGGTTCTACAGATATCTCAAAAACTGCAATCATAAGAGATTAATATTTGTACTATGAGCTTTACCATTAAGAGCTATCACAGCCTCAGTTTTTTAATCTAAATATAATATGCTTAGGGTTTTTTTCCCAGTTACAAAATTCTGTGTCTTAGCTATATTCTCAAATACACTTCTCTGAAGGTTGAAGGGATCTCAAATGTTTGTGGCTCGACATGTAGAAATCAAACTGAATTAAAGTTAGATGTTCACAACCTAGAACAAAATTTTAAGCAAATTAAAATTTGGAAAATTGAAATTAGAAAGAAAAACCAGACAATTTTGATTTTAAAAAAAAGCTCAAAAATAAATAATTAGTACCTCAGTCACATGTAAAACCTGAAGTTTATCACAGTAGTGTGAGAGAAGAGCAGTATTAAGCAGCAGTCTGAGAGAACACCTCTATCCTTGATTACAGATCTCCAATACTGAGAATTAAGACTTAGTGCCCCCGAATAGTCTACCAGTTAGTACACCATCTGTGTCGTCTTAAATTCGTAGAAGTTTATGTAAGGTGAGGTCATCTGTCCAAGGAAAGGGAAGAATCAGCAGAACATGAGCTACACCACTAGCAAAACTGATGGGAAAGAAACTGCCCCTTCCCGGGGTCATAACGGGCAGCAAGGTGGTGTCTGCCAGCCAGGCTGTCCAGGCAGTCAAGGCACACACACCATTAACACGGTTCGCTGACAGAAGAGACAATCCTAAACCCAGTGCATCCGAAGCTTTGAGATCAGCAGGGAGCCCATCTCACTCTTCTGTAATTTCACAGCATTCTAAGAGGAGTAAATCCCTGGAGTTGCTGATGCATTCAGGTCCACCAGACACTGCAGAAATAATGAAAACACTGACCTCAGAAGTGTAGCGGGAAACATATCTGAAGAGGAAATGGAGCTTTTCCAACGTGGAGGTCCGGAGTAACGGTTGTGGCTGCTGGTTTTCATCGTACAAAATAATTATCTTTATAATGAAGGACTTCCAAAATGACATGTGCAAAGTTGTATATTCAATAACCTTAATAAATATTCTGCAAAAAAATATAGAAAATTTAGATGGATACCTTAATCTTCTAATTTATGTATCTTGGTCAGCTTCTGTGCAAGCTTACCTAATACTTTATACTTATTAAAGCATATATTTGGAACTGCAAAATAGTGATGGGAGAGCATGCTTACATAATCCTAAACAAATACAAAAGAGGGAGTGGTTATTCTAATTCTAAAGGTAAGAAAACCAAGGTTTAGATATGCTTCATCAAGTTTTTTGTTTATATTCATACAGATACAAAGATTAGGAGTCTGAAGTCAAATTTGGGCCCTATATGAATTTAAAAGTAAAAATACACTTTTACCTATTTCTTATATCTGATGATATGATTGACTTTAATAAGCTACCATTTACACTTTCAGGATGAATGAAATCAATTCTTTGAGACTCTATTAAGGTGAGTTCACTAATAATTTTCCAAATGTCAACTCCTACACAATCTATGAGCAAAATAACAGGGTCTTAACCTACACAATAAAACAGAAGAAGCTACAAACGAACAAGGAATGAAAAGCGAATGACCCTTCAGGAGATTGGGCGTGGGAAAGGTACATTGCTTTGAACTTTGAGACACTGTGGGATTGGACAATGCCACCTAGCAGAAAACACTTGGCAGCCTTCCACAAAATATCCTTATACAATTCTACTGCTTTAGAAGATCTACATTATGTTATATCCTGGGACAATCTGTAGGTTGACAATAGGTCATAAGAATCAATTCTTTTTCTTAAAGATATGATTGCTTCAATAATGCATACGCCTATCTTCAACAAGATAAGAAAGCATGCATTTCAATGTCTTGATATACTCAAGTTTCAAACTTCAAATCCTAATGTTCACCTACATTTATGAAATAAATAATAAATAATGTTCACAAGATTAACTATGACAAAACTAAAGCATTAGCTCCCCTCCCCTCATTATGATGTCAAGTTTACAAAGGGGGGAAGATCATATGTCTCCAATGTTATCTTAAATTTTAACTTACAGCCTCTCATTAGAAAACTCCTTAGTGTTTGGATAGCTGTCCTTCTGCCTATATTATTTACTACTGCTCCATAGCTAGTACTTATTAAAAATTCAACATCATGTAGCTTAACCCATATTATAATTGCAATTTATTGAGTGTGTGGAAAAAGCACCATTTGAATAATGAAAACAAAACAAAAAAACCTCATTTTTTCTTTAGGATCTTTAACTTTTGCAATAGTGGGAGACAAGGATCTGTCATAATGGCAGAAGCCAAAAGTAAACAAAGCCATACCTATACTACCCAATGAAAAACAAAATTTATATGTATATATAAGGATAGCTGAATAGGTGTATTGCTGATGTCAGTAGTTTATTGAGAGGAGCAATCAATGCTTAAAATTTTCTTCTTTCTTGACCAATTGTGCATGCTTGAATTTGGTTAACAGAATGACTGATCTGCAAACAACAATATGCAGTATAAGAACCATTGTTGAACTTCTACAGTCTTGTATGGTGAAGCTGTGCATCATTTCCAATGTTTTTTCATTGTTACAGTCTTTGATTGACTGACCAATCTTACATTCTTATGTCTGGTGGACTGAGCAATTTGTTGCAGGTAACAGTATGTAATGTAGCAACCATTGTTATGTCCTATCATTTTGTCTTAAGGTCATGTATCATTTTTGTTGTTGTGTTGTCTTGATTTTGTCTTCATTGTTGTTTTGTTAGTTTTTTTAGTTTTTAAAATAAAATTTTTCTGAAGAAACAGTTGTAAATAATCAGTTTCATCTTACAATGTACAGAGTGCTAAATTTATTTTTGGTGGTTGGTACAACTTTATTTGTGTAAATCTCTTCTCTTTTTAGAAATACATTACAATGAATATGTTCAATCTATAACTTCCAGAAATTCATTTTTTGATGCATCCATACCTGATCTATATATTGTAGCAAAAAGAAAATTCAGTTGAATTTCAAATATATTTTAGCTGACTTTATTTTCATATTTTACTATTTAAGATTACACACAGTCAACAGCCAGTATATATCACCATTCTTTATCATTTATAGTACATTTCAACATAAAACTAAAGTTAACTTGCTTTTTTTTTCTTTTGTCTTTTTGAGACTGGGTCTTGCTATGCAGTCCAGGCTGGCCTAGAGCTCACTTTGCAGCCCAGGATGGTCTGGAACTCGCAATGATCCTCCTGCCTCAGCCTCCTGAGTGTTGAGATTACAGGCATGCGCCACCAAGCCTGGCTAAAGAAATAAATCCCAACTTTATCAGTTGGTACCTCTTTTTTTTGTTTGTTTTTAAAGTACTGGGACTCAAACTCAGGACCTCGTGCTTGCCAGGCAGGCACTTGTGCCGCTGAGCCCCACTCTATCAATAATTAATGAGACAATTATCTTAATGTGGAAAAGCCTAGACCAAATGAAATTACCTATTCTGTAATTCCTATAGCCATAAAAAAAAGCTTCTTCTAGAAAACATTTATAAAAGATGATGTTTTTATTCATTTAAAGAACTTCTGTCTAGGGCTCTAAAAATAATTTTAAGTATGCTTAATATTATTTATGGTGATGATTTCTGCTATACCTTACGACCATGATTCAAAAAATATATTCCAGGACATTTCTTGGAGAAATATGAATGTGAAGACATTCTTAGATGCCTGAGGACACTGAGAGGGATTATGTTAGTACAGAGTGCACCAGTACATAAGGCACAGCTCAACCACCAAACGCCAGCAAGCTATCATGGAAATATATTTTTTATAGACTAGACATATAAAACTTCACATTTCTGGGGGCTGGGCATATAGCTCAATGGCATAAGCACCCTCTTGGCAAGCACAAGGTCCTGAGTCCGATTCCCGGGACCACACACACAAAAACTAAACCTTCACATTTCTTCACTCATGCGATTTCTATCACTACTGCACGCCAACTGATGGCACCACCAGAGCGTCCTACTTACACTATTTCTAACACAAAGCAAAATACTGCAAGGCTCTGGGCAAATTCTAATCCTAGGCCACATCCTTGAAGTAAAAATAGACATGAAATTGCATATTGGTATTAGGGATTTTCCCAGAACAAAATACCTGACGCCTTTCCAAAAGCATCAGGTTTTGAAGGACGTCTCAACATCACAATGTTTTTCATTTAAAAAAAATTGTTTTTGAAGAATAAAACACATTTGAAACTTCAAAGGTACAGGATTTTAAGTCAGGAAGTTTCCAGATATCTAGGGTAGTCCTAAAAAGATTTTATGAGTCCTTTTTTTAAAAAATGCAGTTCGTATATTAGGACCGCCATAGTGCATTTTTTCCTAAGTTCTTCTCAGTGTTTAAAGTAAATGTAATATTTGGGTTAGAAATATGTATTTCATAATTTGGCACTCTTTGCAATCTGCAATATACAATTTGAAAAATAAGGAAGCAAAAATTCTAACAGGAAAAATTATCTTCAGTTTTTATGAAATAGAAAAGAAAAAGAAATGTAATAAATATATTCTTTATAGTCCAAATAGATGTATGTTTACAATAAATGTTCAAAAACTTCTTTGCTTAGTCCCAAGAGAAGCAATTCCATTGGAATAGAATATAATTTGAAAATACTATAGTGTATGATATATCACACTAGAAGCCATATCAAACATAATGTTCAGGGCTGGGGATATAGCTCAGTGGTACAAGTGCCTGCCTGGCAATGCAAGGTCCTAAATTCAATTCCTGTTACAAAAAATAAAAAATAGAAAATAAATGTTCAGAATAAAGAGTACATTTACATGGAACACTGATAATGAAATTTATGTGGATTAAATATCATACTAATTCCTTGGACATAACGGCTTTATAAATAATTTCTCATACACACAATAAATGAAAATTTCCAGATGCTCTATGATGTGTCTGGTTCGCTTTTAGAATGAGGAGAAACATCTGTCAAAAAGGAACTGGTTCTCAGGTAGCTTATAGTTAACTTCTGCGTGGAAGAAAAGTTTTCAGAATGTTTCCATGGTTGAGTATGGTAGTGCATGCCTGGAATCCCAGCACCCACGGGGCAGAGGCAGGAAGCTTGAGAGTTCAAGGCTAACCTGAGCTGCATAGTAAGATCTGACTCAAAAAAACCAAAGCTGAAACCAAATAAAACAAGACTGGACTGATGGAGAAAATTCACAGAAGATTGCAGGGTGTGACACAGTTGTTGTAGATAAAATTTACCTTGAGATCTAATACAGGACAAATAAATAACTTTCAGGTAAAGTTCTTTCTGTGTTGGGAAGTACTGGGAATCCAATTCACGACCTCACGTTTGCCAGGCAGGTGCTGTGCTGCTGAGCTATATCCCCAGCCCCAGGTGAAGTTCTACTGAGAAATGCATGAAGCAGAAGGAAAAACAAATGTAAAAGCCCTGACTTTAGAAATGGATTTGAGGGCTGTAGATATAGCTCAGTGGCACAAGTGCTTGCCTATCAAGTGCAAAGTCCTGAGTTCAAATGATATCCTTACAGAAATCATAAAAATATACATGGGAAATGACAAGCTAACACTACATTTAACATTATAGGCAAGAAGAAAAGAAACAAGTAAGTTATTTACTGTGTTTGTCCATGAAGATCTAGAACTATTTAATCCTAGAACTGAAGATCTGATGTTAGCATACTACACATAATTGGATATGTTGAATATGACCATTGGAGCAAAATACACTGCAGTCACATTTGTGGGATATTCCTCTATATTTGTCTTATCTAGCCTAATCCAGGAATATAAACATTTTTGGCTTCATCAGATGTTCCATGCTGTGTTTCTGAGTAGAAATTAAGAAGGTATTGGCTAGCCCACAACAGTATACATTTTATAAAGCTTTAGGGGAAAATGTGCAGTGATGCAGAAATTCATGTTGGAGTGCTGTGAGTCCTGGTGCACAAATGTCAGACAAGCTAAAAATCGCAACCTTTGTAACTTTTGTATCTAAAGGAGATATATGGTCCAGGGTCCATCCTCAGAACTGCAATCCAGCAGTGCTCAAGCAAGAAAGGTTAACTTTCAGGTCACACCACGTGATGACGTCTGGGAATTCCAGGCCCTATGAGTTGTTTTGTCAGTGTGACCGGCCGATTAAGAAGGGCTGATATGTTCTGTTCATCCAAGTACTTGCATAATGGATTCTGACTGAGAATACACACAGTATTTACCTGCCTAGGAGTCACAAACCATTCCCTTGTTGGGTAGAAATTCTGGAAAAGAAGAGTAGACAGGCTCTGAAATAATGCTTAATTGTTCATGCTTGCTCTTGAGTTACATAAATCTTGCTTGGCATGGTGGCGTATGCCTGTAATCCCAGCATTTGGAAAGCTGAGGCAGGAGAATGTTGTGAGTTCAAGGCCAGCCTGGGCTACAAAGTGAGCTCAAGGCCATCCTGAACTGCACAGTAAGACCCTGTCTCAAAAAATAAAAGTTACCTAAGTCTTTAGCTTTAGGCTAGTGAAAAAAGCAAAACTATTATGGAATAAAATTTCAGTTCTCATTTCCTGTAACTTTTAGAATTTTATTAATTACCTAATTACCTAATAGCTCAGCAATTAAAAACAATATTTCATAAGCTTTCATGAAAAATGTGAGCTAACCTTTGTATTTTCTGAGCTGTATCAGGTTAATAACCCTGAGTTATTGTAGATTGATCAGGCCCACAGTCTCCCAAATGAGTGCATGGCCAAGGTTTACATAAATGAGACAACTGAAATGAATTCAGAGCTCCAGGAGGATCTCTCTCTCACGTAATAGTTAAGATTCTCTGGGTTAAGACTCTCTGAATTAAACCCAGACTTCCCTGGGTGACTCATATTTTTTAGGTTTTCAAACAAAGGAGGAGAATATTGAAGAAAACCCTTCACTGCGGGAGTGAGATGCCTGCAGCTCTAGCCTCCTTTTAGTTAACTGGGGTTGGAGCCCAAAGTCCTCAGCTGTGGCCTTGTCTTGTCCTTAGAGGCCTCATGGCTTCACCCACCATTACAGGCCTCAGGAGGGACCAGTGACTCACAATTAAACATGGAAAGCCAATTGGGTAATATTAAATCCTGCTCAGAGCTGCTACACAGTGGTCTCCATCAGAGTAGTAGATGATATTTACGGGTACAAGTTGACAGGTTTTTTGGCGCAGATAAGAATAGAACAAAAATAGAAATGCCTTTATCGTGCGCACAGGGAAGACCACAGCAGTAAGGAAGGGTGTGGAAGTTCTGAAGGCCTGGCCTAGGGTCAAAGGTTAAATAGGGCCAGGCTGGATGCAGGGTTCAGGGAGTGGACTGCCTGACACAGCAGATCAAGATTGGGCAGGAGCGTGGGTAAAGGAAATAGGATATTACAAAAAGGGAACTAACAAGTCTTAATTTTACTCAGAGGAAGAAGGGTGGGGCTTAGCACATGGCCTCTAGTGGCCAGCGCCATATTGGCTTGGCCCCATACTGGCTCAGCACCATAGCACGTAACTTCCAGTGGGCAGCGCCATAGCAACTTGGCAGGAATTACAGTGAGGTGAGAAACCTGTCACCAGTTATGGCCATGTGACCAATTGCAGATATAAGCACTGCATTGCTAAGATTATTATTTTGCTATATATTCTGTCTTTCTCTCATATTGGAGATTGAACTCAGGACTTTCTACATGCTGAGCAAGTGCCATACCATTACCTCTATTTACAGTACTTTTTATTTTACTTATTTATTTTGAGGTAGCATTTTACTAAATTGTATAGGTGGGCCTTGAACATGCAATCTTCATATCAAAGACCTCTGAGTGGGTGGGACTACAGTTGTGCACCCACCTTGATAATAATTTTACATGTCAATTTGACTGGTTACATAGTACTGTGATTAAACCTTACACCTTAGTTCTGGTGTGTGTGTAGAAAGGCATTTAAAACTGTGAACTGAGTAACTGGATTTCCATTCCTGGTGTGTGGACGTTTAGTCTACTCTTCCTCACATGCTGAATTGCCTGAACATTACATTTCTCCTATCTTCCGACCTAAACTGGAATTACACTGCTGATTTCCCTGGCTCTCTGAACATTACACGCACGGTGAATTATATGACTGGGTTCTGCAGGTCTGCAATTTACAGACTGGTGATTATGGAACTTTTGTCATACAATAATAAATAAAAATTTATATGAACCAATTACACAGGCTGGATATGATGACTCAGGAGACCTGTAATTCCAGTACTCTCAGACACTAAGGCAGGAGGATCACAAATTCAAGTCTAACCTTGGCAACTTGGACAAGAGCTTGTCTCAAAATAAAACACAAAAGCATGACTTGAGGTAGAGCTTAGTGTGAGGACACTGGGTTCAATCATCAATGCCATTCCCCCAGCCCCCAGACAGACAGACAGAGAGAGAGAGAGAGGAGATACGCACACAGAGGAGTTGTAGTGCTGTGATTATGTACTCTTTCTTCTGTGTGTGTTGTATATGTTTTCTTTGCTCTCTTAATCTCTTATTATGTAACATAAAGTGACATATACTATGTCTTGTGGTACTGTTTTCTCCAGAGAACATTATAGAACAGAATGTATCTATTCAAGACAACATATCTTAATTGGGGAAATGATTGGGCTATGATCTAGACAAACTAGTTTACTTAAATTAACATGGGAGCTAAATCCATTCCACAGCTTTTACTGAAAAATAAATGCTAGAAAGACTTTGAGGAAAGAGGATGCTGCACCAAAAGGAAAAAATATATTATAAAGTCATATTCTACCGTACCACTGGAATCATTAGTACAATTATGCCACTGGGATCGTTAGTACTCGAGGAAAAAATGCAGATTTTTGAATCACAACTGATTATTATACACATCTTTCTAACTCTCCTTTAAGTGAAAACTTTGGAGGAAATCTAGACATTAGTTATCATGTACCTCTTAACACTTTGTTAAAATCTTTCTAACAGAAATCCTGAATCTCCATTGCTGTGCTGGGCTCTGTGACAGTTATAAACACCTCCCACCAAGAAGAGGGAAAAACTGCATAGGATAACCATTTCTGCTTTGTAATTGGTGTTACAGTTGTTAAACATTCATAGTAAGCTATTGAATTTGTCTTAGCTCCTCCACAAGGCTCAAACAGAACAATCTGAAATTGACTCAGTTATGGTAAAGTTTCATGTCACCAAACTGAATCTTCTTTATGTGATCTGCCCGGAAATTGGGACAGGTACGATAGTGAGAATGCTAGCCAGAATAATAAAGATGCTTCTCTGCTTTAAACTTAAGTACCCTGAAGTTGGGGCTGGGGATATAGCCCAGTGGAATAAGCGCTTGCCTAGCAAGCGCAGGGTCCTGAGTTCGATCCCCAGTACCGCAAAAAAAAAAAAAAGTACCCTGAAGTTACCTGATATTAACCGATTCATTTTTATGTTTTGTTGTTTCCACTTTAACTTCTTTATTATTTATTTATTTATTTTTGTCTTTTTGAGACAGGGTTCAGGTTGGCCTTGAGCTCACTTTGTAGCCCAGGCTGGCCTTGAATTCACAACGATCCTCCTGCCTCAGCCTCCCGAGTGCTGGGATTACAGACATGTGCCACCACGCCCAGCTAGCTTCTTTATATACAAAAAAACCCCACTTTGATCATTCCTAGTGTGTACCATCTCTCTATGTTTAAATGAGAAAGTGTCCTATTCATAAATATGTAATAAAAGTAAATTAGATATGTCAATTAAATTTTGTAAAACTTGTGTCTTTTGGTAAATCTTAGCTACTTTGTTCCACCTTTTGAGATTCTGAATTTTCTATCTAATTGCTTTCAAAAATATTAATGTACAATGTAGACCTCAAAGAAAAGTATACTGAACTGTGTAAGATCCTAGGACTGTTATGGTTATAAAGTAGGCATCAAGTAGATTTGTGTTACTTATCTGAATTTACTTCTTTTTTTGTTTGTTTGTTTTGTTTTTTGTTTTTCTAAGACAGGGTCTGACTATGCGGTTCAGGCTGACCTTGAGTTCATTTTGTAGCTTAAGCTGGCCTCAAACTCCCAATGATCCTCCTGCCTCAGCCTCCTGAGTGCTGGGATTACAGGTATGCGCCACCACACCTGGCACAATTTACACTCTTAAGCCCCAAGAACGCAACATATTTTCTAAACTGTTTTTGCAAGATCCTAATGCTATAAAAACAGTCAGCAGAAATCTAGATCTTGAATTTCCTCTGAAGAAGTGAGGGGCAGACAGTATGATGGAGGACAAGGAGAATTGCTAGCCACCTAGGGAAAAGGGGACTTGCTGAGGTCAGTCACAAAGCAGATAATTTCTATTTTATACATATTTTTAGGTAAGTTGAATACATTTAAATTGGTTTAGTTAACATCCCAAGGAAAAATACATCAGCTGTGGAAGTAGCTTTGATAAAAGACAGGTCAAGAGTACTTGCATTTCTCAGACATAGCCAGGAAAAGGAAAATATTCACATTTACTGGCACACAAGCCTGTAAAGTGTGAATCAGAGTGCTCTGACCAAGGCAGAGGTAGAAGGCAGTTTCTCTATATAAAAGAATTCAGGATTGCCTGCTATTCTGAGCCATGCGTACCCAGGTTTATGGCAGCATAAAGCACAGCAGCGGAGCTCTGGGAACACCCCAGATGCCTGTCAGCGGATGAACAGATAAAGAAATGCGGCATATACACACCGTGAAATATTGCTCACCCATAAAAATGAAATAAGGTCCTTTGCGGGAATACGGCTCGAACTAGAAATCATCCTCTTCAAGGAGATTAGCGAGGCTCATAAAATTAAATGTCACATGATTTCTCTTACACAAGAAACCTAAAAGTGCAATAATTAATGAGTAAACAGTTAAAGCAAAAGGGGCTTAGAAGCCACGAGGTACAATTCTGGAGACAGGAAAGGAAATAAGCCAGATGAGAGAGGGGACGGGGAGGAGTTCATGGAATTAAAATTAGCTAAGATGCACTAAATGCACCTACCAGCTTCCCAAAACAAACCCCATCATCATGTAAGATTAACATACCTGATAAAATTTTTAAAAATTCAAATTCTGTATGTTAGACTGTGAAAAAAATAATAACAAAAAATATGCTTAGCATCCATTTGGGATACCATCTAGTAGTATTTTATAGTAATCCTTGCATTAACACTTAGACCGCTTCCAGGACAAACACAGACAGCACCAGCCAACTGTCCTACAGAAGCAACAAAACGGAAAAAAACTGATGTTCCACAGCAGTTATTCTCATTTGATTCACGTATTATTCCTAAAACCCTTTCCAGACTATGCACCTCTCCCTTACAAATTTGAATATTTTTTTTAATTTCTAAGTAAGTAAAACTATACCTATGAAGCTAAGATGGTTATTAAACACTGTACAGCATACTAATGAAATGAATTAAAATGATTTGTGATTTTAAAGTGAAGTTCTTTGCACTTTGCACTCTGCATGCTCACTGAAAACAAAAAAGAAAACATTCTCTCAAGTTGTCAATTTTAGGTCAAATTTGTTAAAGCCTTGTCTTTAAGGGAGCTCTCTTACATAAGACTAAAAACATCCTTGAATTTCTGTTTACTATGTCATGGCTAAAATGTTTTTTCTGGGTCCTTCAGAAAATGAACTTTGGAAAATGAAAGAATAATTACTAGCACTGATTAACATGTGCTTTATCCTTTAAATTCAGCACTATTCACTGAAGCCCTACAGACCATGTGTGCACAGACACATATCCACATATATGTGACACACACATATTAATATATAAATATTCACTGACTGTAGTATTGTTACAGCAATTTTAGGTTTGCCAGAGGTGAAGAGGCACCTGGAGGGATGGAGGGATCCAAACTTTATTATGCCTGTAGGCTCAGAGGAGCTGAGTGCTCCAAAGTCTCAGCCCCTAACTGGTACAGGAAGTTATTTTTACACCATTTATCAGGCAGGATGCAGGCTTTTTGTGAGTGTGCAGAACTGTACAATTATAAGAATAAACTAGAAACAAAAACCAGCCAGCTGCAGCTTGTACCTGGTACATCTTGTGGTTAGCAAGCCTGTTTAGAGAAGTGGAAGGAATACTGTCCACTCCTGACATATTTGCTTTTGAAATATTTTGAACATAAAAGTTCTCCCACATTATAAAGACTGAGTTCTGGTTTCCCAGGAATACTGAAGAATGCACAGAGCATGAGAATCATCATTCTGGACAACCAAAAAAAAAAAAATGAAGAGACAGTTAAAACAATTAAATAACTTAAAAAACAATTAAATATGCACCAATATGCTATAATAATTAAAATATTATAAACATATGCATACATAACAATAGAAGTGTATGGCATATTTACAAATACATGAAGTAGTGTGAGAAAAAAAAGTGGTGCCATAGAAATGGTTAAGGGGCCACCGCTTAGAAGAGTCATGGTGGTAGCAATGAAAGAAAGGTCAGACTTGAGTTGAAAATATGTCAAAATAGGGGGGCTGGGGATATAGCTCAGTGGAATAAGCGCTTGCCTAGCAAGCGCAGGGTCCTGAGTTCGATCTCCAGTACCGCAAAAAAAAAAAAAGAAAATATGTCAAAGCAGCCAGGACATGCAGTTATCCATATGTAGGTGTGGGGCTTTATGGACAGAGAAGTTACAGGTAGAAGCTGTAGGACTGGAAACACCTTGGCTGATTCAAAGAAATGAAAGATCAGTGCCATTACAGAGCAGAATAGGGAAGGATCCTCAGAGATGAGCACAGAGAGGTGCACAGGGCCAGTTCATATATTTTTTTGTCTCTCTACCTGTAAGCTAAGCTTTACAGATCCTGATCGAAAGCCCTCCTTTTTAACATGCCACTTTTTTATTTTATTGCAAAAAAAGACATGTATTTCATCTTTAAATTGATGGAAATGTCAGTGATGCAAAGAAAAATTATGTTGCTAGGAAAGTTCAGAAAGGATAAAGCCCATACATGGTTCAACAGTTCTCACTGGGCAAATGTCACTCACACACACTGTGCACCTCCGCTTGTTAAAGCAGAAGAGACGATGGCTGCTTGTCCTGGAATTGAGATGAGGCTGTGCTCAAACCAACAGGGATAGTAGTACCTAAGTAAAATGTGGGAAACCACTAGTGAGCTGAGAGGGACAACGTTCTCAAATATTTGAAATAATAAAGGCCAGCTTCACTAAGTACTTTCTGTGGTACCAGGTATTGCTCTAATTCTTTATGTGAATTATACATAATTGTCCATCTTAACTCTTGTAACTCTTGTAACAATTGCACGATTTCAGAGAGGAGTCAGCTGAAGGAAACTATATGAAGAAACGGACAAAGGTTCCAGGGATGTGAAGTACTACTTCACTAGTTGAGGCAGGACTCAAACTCAGGCAGCTGCACCTGGAACTATGCCAGTCACCCCATCTCTCTTTGTTAATTCCTCTGGTATTCTTAAATGCTGCATAGAGATTGCTGGCCATAATTCCAACTGCAGTAATACTTTCACTGACTGCTAGCAAGCTTTCTTAGTCCTTCCTGGTAATACCCCCACTATACTGGCAGATAAATACTGGTGAGCCTTGGTTCTGTCCATGATTTGGCACTGCCCGCTGAGCCATGAAGCAGTGTAGCTAAGTGGAAGCAGAGCCCTGTGAGGTCTTTCCAGGCAAGACTCATCACTACTAGTCCATGGCAGGCAGAAGGCAGCAAGGAAACCAGGCAGCAGGCAGTGAAGCAGGAGCAGCAGCAGCAGCAGCCTGCTTCTCCCTTCTGTCTCCTGCAGGCGACCTACCCTTTAGGTGGTGCCGCCCATTCCCAGGGTAGTCCTTTCCATGATCCACACACAAACCTACGCTAAACCAGCCAGTAGACCAAATAATAATCACACAGCCTTAATCCCAGCATCACAGACACACCCTAGATCAAGCCACCCCTGAAAAGCCCCCTATGGCTACATGAGGCTTTAGGGGGACATCTAGACACAAGCAGGAACAGATGGGAAAAAAATTGGTGGGGTATTTTTCCATGAAAATGACTGATTAAATTGAGACTTCTGGCTTTAGGGTAATTTCAATGGGATTATAGTTCAGGGTACAACTATACTATATAGTTTAAGTACATCATGGAACCTGTGAGATGAAGTAGTTCCTTTATGAAGAATTATTTAGTTATTTGTTTTCGCTTCTTTGGTGTTATGTCACATCTTGGTATATCTGTAGTGGACTGATAACTGGTGGTGAACCTATAACCCCCAGCTGAGCTGAGTGAGCGTGGTGCTGGGTGTGGAAGGCCCCCCTGGGGATTGTTGCCAGCAGCATAACAGGCAGAACTAGAGAAGAAAAGAGGGATTTTGGGAACGAAAAAGGCTGTCGGGAGCTGAAAAAGACTGAAGGAGCTGTAAGGAGCTGTAAGGAGCTGTTGGTCCTGTTGGAGGAGCGCGGCACGCTGACTTTCCTGATGAGCTTGGCTGTTTTCATCCTTCAAGCAGCGCGGGACCTTGGCACTGAGAATGGCTTTGGTTCACTTTGGGGCAGCTCTGGCCCTCACTCTGAGCATCACTTTCTCGCTCTGGAGGGGAAGATGGTGCACTGCTGGTCTCCAGGAAAAGCTTGCTGCGCTGGCTTCCCTGATGGGAACTTGGCCACCTTGATCATCAGAGGAGCTCGGCACCTCACTGTTGCTGAGGACGGCTGTGGTACCTTTCAGGGGAGCTCTGGTTCTTCTGAGTGTAGTTTCCTGGATCCAGTGCAGATCCCTCAGCCTGCTAGCACAGATCCTTCACCCCACTGGCACAGACTTCCAAGATTCCACTGCTGACCTTTAGGCCCTTCCAGTGCAGATCCACGAAACAGGCCTGCATGGATATTGTTGTGAGCTATGGGCCTCCAGTTGGATTTATGGAAGGCATTGTTATGAGCTCTAGGTCTTAAGCTGCACTCATGCAGGATATTTCTGTGGGATCCAGGCCCTCAGCTGGATTCTTTGGTAAGTGTGTGGACAGATTTCCTGCACTCTTTTGTATAACATTTTTTGGGAAACTATTATAAATATCCTTTAAAATATGTGTGCCATATTATATTGTTTCGCCTTGCAAAATAAGCCCCAAACCAACGCAATATATTATTTGTACTCATATGGAATTAGTAATTTAATATGGAAAATAGATACATTCTCTACACAGTTCTGCTTACTAAATCATATGTATGAGAATAGTACATGAGAATATACATGAGTCATAGTTTTATGGGTAATTAGAACTCTCATGACAGATTAGGAAAATTATGATTTCAATGAAATATTTTCTTGCTACTTCCTTGGCTTAACCTTTAAATGTGACTTTTGTAGACAAAGATGTGAAACGAGTACTTTGTCAATGCCTGACTTTTTTCTCTGTGATTTCATCCCAGGCCAGTTTCTTCACGTTATTTTTCTCTGAAAAAAATCATGATTTTAGTACTCTGTACCCAGGGGTCATGAATCTCACCCTGGGCATGTACTCAGTAACAGGAAGGCTTTGTTGCCTTTGAAAGCACTAGTAATTCCAGCCCAGGATTATGGGAGGGGAATCAAAATCATTCCTTCCTGTTCTGCAAACCTGTGTGGAGTACTTGCTGGCACATCTCCAAAGCAATTTCTAAATTATGTTTCCTGCTTTATGTAACACCTCAGTATTGCCGCTTAGATTCTGGGAAATGATGTAGTTTGATCTCTTAGTACTGCAATATTTTCTCTTACTTTCTCATTGAGAATCATCCAAGCTGAAAGTTGAGCTGTCTTCAGAGACTGAAAAATTTTCATGAAACCTTTTCTTATACTGAAAAAATCTGACTATTGTCTATCATTGCTCCTTGTTGAACAGCTTGAAGAAATATACAAATAGTTAATAATTGTATACTGCTTAGAATATTCTAGGAACTATTCCAAATCTTAATATGTAGTAACTTACTTGAAAAAGCACAATACCCCACCTATCAATCTATCTATCAATCAATAGATAATTATTAAGCCAATTTCATTGGTGAGAATTGGAGATATTGCAGGGTGCTAATTCAGCATAAGCACATTCTGACTTTCATATTTCAGCACCTACTTTTTCTTTTCTTTTTTTTTTTTTTTTTTTTTTTTTTTTTTGTCTTTTTGAGACAGGGTCTTGCTATGCAGTTCAGGCTGGCCTTGAACTCGCAATGATCCTCTTGCTTTAACCTCCTGAGTGCTGTGATTACAGTTGTGTGCCACCGCACCCAGCAAATCTTTTACTCTTCTTGATGCTACACACAACCATATGGTCTTCACAGAATATTTTTATTAGAAATCTATTCCTATATTCTAATAGTAACACCTAGGACAGAGGTTGATTGACACACATAGTGGGATAACAAGTGATAATTGTATTTTTATCACTTCGTCCATGGAATGCTGTTAACAAATGAATATTTCAAAATTTCAAGGACTATTTGCAGTCATCTCATAATTTACATGTATAATTTACATGTGTAATTGCAATTTTTATTTTTTCTACACAAGAAAACGCTTATTGAAGTCAATTATATATGGTACCAAGTTTCCTTAGCATTATTGGTGAAAGATATAACATTGTTCAGAATCAGAACCTCCTCAGAAAGAGTGCACAGTTTAGAAATAGAAAATAACCAGTGGAAATGTATAGCAGAACACCCTAATTCTATTACCTTTATATTAATTTGATATTATTATTATTATCATCATTTGTCCTTTTGAGACAGGGTCTCACTATGCAGTTCAGGCTGGCCTTGAGCTCACTTTGTAGAGCAGGCTGGCCTCTGATTTGCAACCATTCTCCTGCCGCAGCCTCCTGAGTTGCTGGGATTAGAGGCGTGCACCACCACACCTGGCTTTTTCATTTTATTTAATTTGATATTATTGATAATTCTTGCTGATGAATATCAACTTTTGGGGGCTGGGGATATAGCTCAGTGGAATAAGTGCCTGCCTAGCAAGCGCAGGGTCCTGAGTTCGATCCCCAGTGCCGCCAAAAAAAAAAAAAAAAAAGAATATCAACTTTTGACATTAAAAGACAAATAACATTAGAAAGGCAGAAAATTCACAAACGCCTTCCTGTTTCTAGGCAGTACATATTAATACTCATTTCATTAAAGATTTTAACAATTTGATTTCTATTTTTGTCATTTTAATTAAAGATATGTAAGTTTTGCTCAGAATTTAAAAGAAGTAGTTTTTTTATTTTATTGATGTTTCTTACCTGCCTTTCCCTATTGCATTAATTTCCTATCTTATCAATATTACGTTTTATTGTTTCTGTTTGCCGTAGTTTAGTTTTCTCTGCATCTGTTACCATGGAAAATTTTCTCATGTATTTAAGAGTTTTAATATAAATACTCAAGTTGAGCCAGTAATTAAAAACCTAGCAATTAACAAAAATACTCAGGACCTAATGGATTCACTGCTGAATTCTATGAAAATTTCAGGATGTTTTAACATCAGTACTCTTCAAACTTTTCAATGAAATTGAAAGAGAAGGGGTGCTTTCAAAGTTATTTCTGGAGAAGACTATTAATCTGATCCTAAAAAGACTCTATTAAAAAAGAAAACTGCAGGCCAATCTCCTTAATGAACATAGATTCAAAAATGAATCCTTAGCAAGATATTGGCAAATAGATGCAGTATAATCTACAGGATGTACATCATGACCAAGTAGGTTCCATCTCAGGTTGCAAGGGTGGTACAACATATGCAAGTCAATTAATGTAAGACATTGCACGAACAGAGGAAAGGAAAGAGAAATCACAGGATCATCTCAAGGGATGCCAAAAAAGCTTCGACAAAACTCCACACCCCTGGATGATAAAAACCCTGAATAAAATAGATATAGAAGGAAATTACCTGAACTGGATGAAAGCCATTTATCACAAATCCATGGCCAACATCATTTTATTTATTTATTTATTTATTTATTTATATCTTTTTGAGACAGGGTCTCATTCTCGCTATGCAGTTCAGGCTGACGTTGAGCTCACTTTGCAGCCCAGGCTGGTCTCGAACTCACAAGGATCCTCCTGACTCAACCCCCCAAGTGCTGGGATTATAGGACTGTGCCACCACTCCTAGGGCCAACATCATTTTAAACGATCCTTTTAAACTGAAAACTTGCCCTCTAAACTCAAGTAGGAGACAAGGATGACCACTATCACCTCTTCCATTTAACATAGTACTTGAAATGTTAGCCTGCACAATCAAGAAAGAGAAAGAAAGAAAAGCGGTATGAACAGGAAAGGAAGAAATCAAATAATGATTACATACTGATGACCTGAGGCTCAACATAAAGATTCACATAATCACACCAGGAAACCCTCTGAGCACTAATACTTAATTTCAGTAGTTAAGCAGGATGCAAAATCAACCTGTAAAAATCAGTAGCATACATGTACACCAATAATGATGTCACTGAAAAAGTAATTAGGAAAACAATACCTTTCACAATACTACTAAAAAAAGTTAAATAGCTAAAATTTAATCTAAACAAGGATATAAAAGACTTTTACAATAAAAATTATAGCGCTCTAAAAATGGCGATTGCACAGGATATCAGAAAAAGGAAAGCTGTCCCTGGTTCTTGGACAGGAAGAATGAATATCATCAAAGCGACCATCCTCCCAAGACTGATGTACTGATTTAATGCAATCACAATAAAAATTCCCACAGCATTCCTCGTAGAACTACAGAAATCACCCTGAAGTTCATATGTGTGAGGACCACTGAGACGGCGCTTTCCGAAAGAAGTCGATTTGCCTCGTTTGGCCCAACTTTGCCCTACTGGCAAGTGTACTGATATGCCCCGAGCTGGCTAAGAAAAGGCTCTGCCAGCTCCTCTGGCTTTAAGCAATTCAAATGGCTACCGCCCAGGCAAAGCCACAGGTCTTTGACGGCCCGCCCACAGCTTCCTACTACTAAGTGTGAACTAGACCAAGAGACCCCGTGCTGTCTGATGGGACTGAGCTTTGAAAACGCGGCAGTGTGATCCTAGGGCAAAAAAGGTTAGCCTCAGAGCTGAAACAGCCGCCCAAAACACAAGATAGTTCCTCAAACTGTGTTATGCAAATTCCTCCAAACTTAGAGGCAGCTCCGAGGGACCTCTCTCTGCACTTGGCAGAGGTGATTTCAGGCCTCCTGCCTATCGTGGCTCACAGCTCCCACGTAGCTCTGACCATTCTCAGAGTCACTCACCCTCTAGCCGAGCCCGGGTCATGGCCTTTGTTCTAATTAGTCTTTGTTCTGACTGGACTTGGGGCACCCCCTTGCTCCCCACAACTACAGATACGTCTTTGTCTCTTTATTCCCGACGTGGGTTGCATTCAAAGTGGTAGATTGGAATTCACTGGAGACAGTTCCAATACCTTCTCCCTGGGATTATAATTTACAAACTCAAGACCACAATGAGGTCACCTATAACATGAAGCCAGAAAAGACCCAGAACAGCAAAAGCAATCATGGACAACAAGAGCAAAGTGAGAGGGGGGCAGTAATCAATACCTGACTTTAAATTATACTACAGAGGCACAGTGATTAAAAACAACATGATAGTGGCTCAAAGACAAACCCGTGAATTGGTGGAAAAGAACAGAGGTGACAAATACATCCCCAGACACAAGAGCTTCAACAAAGGGGTCAATAACCTATGCTTCAGGCAAGATTGCTGTAGGCAGCTGAGTTAGATAGGAATAATAAAAATATTCTAGGCAGCCAGACAGGGCCAGGCCCTCGAAGGAGCCAGCGCAGAGGATGAGAGACCCTGCAACTGTGGGGGAGACGGACACCTCCGCTGTGGACAGAAGATGAAACAGGTGCACCCACAGACTGCCCTAGGGGTGGACCTCAGGGACTGATATTCCAAATAGGTAGTGATCACCTTTAAAAAGCCAGGAAGAGTCACTAACCCACCCCGCTACAGGAAAGGCCCCTGTTCTGTATTCACTACTCACTCGCTCCCCATTTGATCCCAGTTTAATCAGTTTTACCTAAACAATTGTACTTGTAATCTTATTGGCTGACCACAGTTTTGTCCCACCCCATGCCCACCTGGGGAGTTCCCACGTTTTCCACCTTGGACCTGCCTCACCTCAGGGATTTGCTCTATAAAAAATGCCTAGAAAAGACAGCTTGCTGGGCAACTCACTCAGGACGCCCCCCCGACAGAACCTTTTTTTCCCTCAATAAACATATTCTGCTCTTAACCTCCAGTGTTCCTAAAACTCAGTCCTGGATTTTAGACAACACGAACTCATCGCAGGTACCTTTCTGGTTGGAAGTTTTTTCCCTCTATATCAAGATAGCCCATTTAACAAATGGTGATGGAATAACTGGCTATCTCTACTACATTTTGTAGCAGGGTTTAACATCAAGGTAAACGTAACAGAACAACTTTGCCATCGCCAAAACGGTGACGCCTGTCTGGGCCTGCTGCACCAGGCGGTGCTGATCACAGCATAAACTCGAATCCCCATTTATCTCACAGGTGCCTGATTCTTTTCAGATTTGCCTCTAGCAAAACTTTTGATTTTATTTTTTGTCCTGACTTCCTTGAGGGGCAATCCCTCTCTAACTATGTTTAACTTTCTATCTAACCTACCTGTCCATAACAGTCCTCCTAAAGAGGTATCCCTCACTGCTGCCAGGGGACAGGCAAGGTTTCAATCTAACTGCAGCAAGCTGCCTAGGGCCAGAGTAAAGGAGATGGCAGTCAGGGGTGTTCTCCCCAGAACTAATCCGAAGAGACCTTAGATAGAAGTCATGTTGGGGGACATGGATATAGCACAGTGGCACAGTGCCTGCCTCGCAAGCTTAAGGTCGTGAGTTCGATTCCTGGTACCAAAAAGAAAACAAAGTCATGCTGGATTGCCCATGTGATATTGCCCACGTTCATGTTAGTAAATGCGGAGTTTCCAGACCCCCAACTGTACCATACGCACTGCGATGCCCCAAAGACCCCACAAGTGTACAGCTACAAGCCTCCAGCTCCTAGATGGGACAACCACCGGCACAGGACAGGAATCTGTGGAGCTACAACTTGGAGTGCTTCAAGTAAAAAGGTGGATACAGGGCTGCCTGGAGTGACAGGCCCAATCCTCTCTCCCGAGTTTTCCAGTAGACTAGATACAAAGGAAGGCAAAGAAAATTATTCTTAGGGCTTCGTTTTAATGTTCCCTTTGTTAGGTTTTAGATTTATATGGGAACTGCTGCCCTTTATTTTTTCTGTCTCTCTCTTTTAGAACAGAAATGCTTATACTATGCATGTTTTTTGTCAGTGTAGTGGAAACATGTAACTTGTTTGATTTCATAGGTGCCACACTGGTAGGCAATTTGCCTGGGGATGAATGATACCTTAAATCTTACCTGTATCCAATTTAGGTGCTATTTACATGAGACTTTGCACTTAGATCTTAAAAGTTGATGTTGGAATGAGTTAAGACATTTAGAACTACAGAGAAACAATAAATATAATTTGTATTTAAGAAAGGTATGAATTTTTTAGGCCAGGGAAAGTTTGTCTTGGTTTGAATGAGTATGGCCCTCATTTGTTTGTTGAAATTTATTTATTTGTTGAAACTTATTTATTTATTTATTGTCTTTTTAAGACAAGGTCTCGCTTTGCAATTCAGGCTGGCCTTGAGCTCACTTTGTAGCCCAGGCTGGTCTCGAACTCACAATGATCCTCCTGCCTCAGCCTCCCGAGTCCTGGGATTACAAGCTTACACCACCACGCCCAGCTATTTGTTGAAATTTAAAACCCATTATGATGGCATGAAGAGGTACAGCCTGAGAGGGCTTCATGGTGGAATTAGTGCTCTGGTAACTAATAAAATATCTTTGATAACTAATTAAGTCACTGACCACTCAGGTTCATAAGCTCTGGGTGTTTTTGCTCACTGCTGACCAAATCAAAGGAGGCCATTTTTTTTGGTAGAGAAGAAAAGGATTTATGCAAAGCCAGCTCTGAGGAGATGGAAGGGCCCATTTACCTCAAATCACCATCTCACTGTGTACAGGTGGGCAGAGTCCACAGTAAGTAAGAGCGGGAGGAGAAGCACACATTTCCCGTTCTCTGAAAAGGACCGCAGGCTCCTGCCTCCTGGGACCAGCATCTGCATCTGCATATTCTGTCCACTCCTCTGGGCTGATGAGAGGTAGGGTTAGCAGTTTATTCCCTAAGCCTGAGAGAATTTGGAGAAGCCATTTGTGTCTATTTTTTTTGGCGGTGTACTGGGGATCAAACTCAGGACCTTGCACTTGCCAGACAGATGCTTATTCCACTAAGCTATATCCCCAGCCCTACCACTTGTCTCTAAAGGGAAGAAACCTAATTTTTAAAGTTTCACTTTTCCAATTTTGCAGGGCTGGCTACAGTTAGGTCTCTTTCCCTCTTTCATCCTGTCCACCATCGGAGGATATAACACTACTGAGGCGCGTCGTGAAAGTGAAGACTAAGACCTCACTCCACACAACTGTTAGCGGCCTAAACTTGGACTTGAAGTTTCACATAGAACTAAATTTTTACTCTTTACAAGCCACCATGTCTAAAGTACATTGTTATGGGTGTAAGAAATGAGATAGTAGTATGTAGTAGACTAAGACAATTTACTTTGTTAGGGTGATGTAAGAAGAAATTTCTTTGCATTATTTCTTGATGGTTGCAGTGTTCCCATAATTACAAATGTTTCCAAGCAACTGATTCTCAAAATAAACTTCTACTGTAAAATGGAATTATCCAGACAGAGTAACAGCAATATGCTCATGAGAGGACATCAGAATCCACAGGCAGAAACAAGTTGATGTTAGTAGGCAAGTGACACTGAGCTTCAGCTTTACAAATCTAGGTAGCTACTGACTTGGGGAAAAATTTAAGCTATTATTAATTTTTGACCCAAGTAACACATTTTTGAAAATTATATTGAACCTTAAGTGGGATGTGTGGTGTCAGGAGGTTAAGTTCAGAGTACTGCGGTCATTAACTGTGTAGATGACCATGCAGTGACCCTCGCTGCTTATTAACATACAGCTTTGAGTTCAGATCCTATATTGTCCAGTTAAATTTAGTTCTGGTCTCATGCTCCAGACTTTCCTCCCCTCCTTTCACAGCTTGTCATTTGGAAGTTATGAAGCTAAGAAAGAAAGTTAAAGCCATTGCGTTCTCATGCTATCTTCACCAGATGAGAATCTCCTCCCCGTTTGCCAGCTTATGTGAAGACAGCCTCTCCCTACCAAGAAGAAAAGCAGTACTGATCTTAGGGTTCACAGTGAATTTTATATGCCATTGAAAGACGGTACAGCAATCCAATTTGGCCAAACTTTTCCACTTCTCTGTAATTAAAAAAACCATTACCAAACATTACCAAGGCACAGACCTTTATAATTTCCACTGTTGTTTTCTGGACATAATTAGATCAAAATCCATACAACAGTTTGAGTTAGTTACTCAAACCATAGTTTGAGTTAGTTAGCTGTCCATCGACAGCTGAGGCTGGAGATGAGGGGGTGGCAAAGTGGTGGGCACCTGTGTATGACCTCTCAGTCATGGAAACCCTGGGTGCATGCACAGAAAAACAATCCCCATAACCCTGCACCTGGACCAATCAGAAAGTGTCAACTTTAGTGTTTCTCCTGAGAAATCAAGCAGTTTTTTTGACAGAACACCCTGGATCAGATGTCTGCATGAGGAGGGGAGACACCAAAGATAGCGGCCGTTAACCTCGTGGCCATGGTAAGCTTTCAGTGACCCGCTCTGCACTCTATGGAGTGAATTTCTTGTCCTGTTTTTAATTGGCCCTCACTCACTCTGCAGGGTGTGTTTCTTTTATGACTTTTAATACCTCTAATAAATGTAAATCCTTGCTAGCTTTTTATTTTTCTTTCTTTCTTTCTTTCTTTCTTTCTTTCTTTCTTTCTTTCTTTCGGTCTTTTTGAGACAGGGTCTCACTATGCAGTTCAGGCTGGCCTTGAACTCACTTTGTAGCCCAGGCTGGTCTCTGGAACTCACAAGGATCTTTCTGCCTCAGCCTCCTGAGTGCTGGGATTACAGGCATGCACCATCATGCCTGGCCCTGAGCTTTTTCACTTGTTTTGACCAATTTGTTCAGGATAACAAGAACCTAACATCTCTAAAAGGAGGCTGTGGCGCCCCAGGACCCCAGGACAACTACCATACTGACACATGAAGAAATTGGGGTACAGAGCGAGACAGCTGGAAAGAGGCAGAGATAGATGCAGGAACACTTGAGGAAGGTCAGGAGGCAGCGCACAGGGACAAGGTAGCAGGAGGAGGCAACTGCTGTGCCCCACTTTGGCACTTTGCCATAGGTAAGGAATACTTCACGGTGCCATGAAGCATTTGGGGTCATATTTTCCTCAAATGGTGTCAGAATTTCTCGGTGGAGTCCCTACTATTTAAAATTGCAGTTGTGGCTAAAACCCTGTTACCCGTGCTGCAGAAAGCAGCCAGGGAATTGGACGTCTGAAAGCAGGCAGTGATTTTCTGGTCACTTTAGCCGCCTGTCTCTACGCTCTATTTCTCTCCGTTTTTGCTCTACTTCCTCTTTCTTCCTCCACACCTCAGGCCGCCCTCTTCCTCTCTCTCTTCCTCTTCAGCTGCACCCCTTCCCCACCGACCACCTACACCCAGCTTCTTTCTCAAGGCTGAAAATCCATCATACCCCTCTCAACTACCTTTCTCCGTCCCTTAGCTCTTAGGGAGACTCGCTCATGCATGGTTAGAGCTACTCAGCAGAAACAAATGGGAACATTCCCCCAAATCTCTTTGAAATGAGAAATTAAGCCATTTATTCTAATGGTTGCCCATCTGCCCATCAGTTTGCTAATTTTCTCTCTATATAAATATTTCATGAGGTTTGCCAGGCGTGGCGGCACACACCTGTTATCCTAGCACTCAGGAGGCTGAGGCAGGGGGATCACTGTAAGTTTGAGACCAGCCTGACTGCAAAGTGAGCTCAAGGCCAGCCTGAACTGCATAGCAAGACTCTTGTCTCAAAAAGACCAAAAAATAACCAGTCATTAACTATTCCTTACCATAAAGTGACATATGTCAATAGTGACACCATGTTAGCCATCCTGAATATACATACACACATATACATAGTTGTCCCTCTCTTCCTTTTCTCCTTCCCATCATCCCATTTGCTCTTTACTTTTGAGCAGCTTCCCTTCATACCTCCTAATTTATATTCCCATTTTCCGGTTCTTACACTAGTGACACAATACATTGCTTGCATATGTACTTCTGATTTATTTCACTTATGAGTATGGTGTCTGATTGTGACCATTTGCCTATAAAAGCCTCAAGTTTGTCTTTGTTTATAGCTGAGTAATATTCCATTATATAAAAATGCCAGTTTTTTTATCCAGTCCTCTGTGGATGGATGTTTGGGTCAAGATTGTATGTCTATATGTGTTTTCCTGAGCATACACTTTGAAGTTATCAGTATGTAATACAACAACCAGTGTTAATTCCCTGTCACTTTGTCTATAATTCAATTTTGATTGTACTGTTCTCGTGCTACTTTGTGTCTCCTTGTTTTTTTTTGTTTTTTTTTTTGTTTTTATTTTAGAAACATAAAAGTACAAAAACATATTGACAAACAGACACCAATTATCATAGAAAATAGTACAATCACAACTAATCTATAGACAAGGTGATATGGTCTCAACAGTGGTTATTGCTTTATCCATTGATATCTTCGAATTGTAAATGTATGGACCCATATACAGACATGCAAATTTAGTCAGACAGTTTATCCTCTCAACAACAGAAAAAAAACACAAAAACCAAAAATCCAAAGACAAGAAACAAAACAGGCATACATCAACAACAGCAACAACATCAACAACAACAACAACAACAAAACACCGCTTGTTGCTGCTTTACATATTGATATCTTCGAAGTGTGTGTTCAGGCTAACACATACAGATATACACTATTAATCTAATATCCTGTCATCGATTATTGCTTAGCATTAAGTGATATAATACAATAGTAGAACCATGTTAGCCCTCCTGCATATATGTATATTCATATATATTCCTATATACATACATACA